>PNEQ01118795.1:28463-59874 GCA_003012365.1 Medauroidea extradentata
TATATATATATATATATATATATATATATATATATATATATATATATATATATATATATATATATATATATAAGACTTATTCACTTATCCCTGGAAAGAAAACTATCCTTTTGACGTCTGCTGATATCGCACGGTGGTTGTACTGAAGACAGGCCTCGGGCACACCTCGTAGAGTTGCTCCTCTCCTTCTAATGTCTTCCCTTAGGCCCTCGAACCCATACGGCTATAGTTTATTAGCACACGATAATCGCGGAAGACTAATTAATATAACTTTTTCACGGTAGTCCCGAGTCCAGGCTCTCTTGCTATTTTCTTGACTCCGTCTTCACCACAGAGGGGACCTGAACTAACATCTCGACTCGGCTTTAGTTCATTAAGGTAAAACCTAAAGCCAGCAACGACCTTTATGCTGCCGCTATCCTCATCGTCCCTTGTAGTAATCCTTAACAAAATGTCCGAAGACGACAAAAACAAGTCATTGTTTTCAGCAGCAATAATCCACCAGCTAATCAGCACTCTGCAAAACAGTTCAAAACTTCGTGGTTGGTGCTATGAGAATGAATATCAGGATAGTCATAGAGCAAATAGTCAAGTCGTAATCTAAAATGCAAATAATCTGGTCTGACAAAAGTTAAAGTTTACATCTTGTCATACAACAAGCAAAAACAATATCCTTATTACACATATAGATAATAATCTGAGGTCTGTTCCAAAGGAAATAATGTCTCTAATATAATAACAAATAAAATCACATAGGAAAATAAGCAAATGCTGACACGTTACAGTTGACTAGACCAAATAGTTTCTCCGTGTAGTTATAACATGTTTTTACGTTATAACATTATTAGCAAATGTATCATCATTTAATTCATATATGTGCTAAAATTATTTCGTCTACTGTAAATTAAATTTACCTATAAAATGTAACTGTCAGAATAGATAGTGCATTACGAAATCAGACTAAACATATTGAACAGTCCCTGACTTAATCTCTATAACAAATTGTAAATATTTTCTTTTAACGGAAATATTGACCGGAAAATGTTGTTTTTTTAACGTGTGCAGGTGATGCTTGTCATGGTGTGTTGGAGCTTTGTGACCAGCAATGGAGCCGTGAACACAGGGATGAGGGCGGTGTTCTCGAAAGTACACCTAGCAGACCTGGACCAAGCTGACCAGGATGAACTGTTGGAGAGACTTCAGCCTCGGCGAGCTGACAGGTTGTACGCCAAGCTACGCGACTACCTCAACGTCTCTGATCACAGCTTCGCGACTCGCTTCGACACGATCCGCCTCGAGGAGGACGTCGACATGGACATACTAGACCGCGTGCACGCGCTCTTTGACCTGGACCACAACCTCGCAACGTTCTTCGCCCTCGCGGGGTATCAGCACTTCGGCGAGAGGCTCCTGGTGAGGGGGCTGCCCCGGGTCTTGGGTCGCCTTGCCGCCACCAAGCTGTTGTCCGAGGAGGCGCGCAGTGACGCTTCCGACATCCGCCAGTATCTCCTCCCTATCATCCCCGTCGACAAGCAGCTGAGGCGCATCCTCGCCAGCTCCAAGCAGGCCTTCAACGACACGGAGATGTCTGTGTCTCCGCCACACGTGCTCCGCGCACACGAACTCTACCAGATACTCGTCACCCAGCATCTACACACGCTGCTCTACTATGGCAGGATATTCCCGCAGCGCGAGCCCATGAGCCCCTTCGACAAACTCATCGCGTTTCTCAAGTTCGTCATCAGTCCGGGAATGACACCGCTCAATGACCTGTATAAAGGTGTGATTGTTACAATACTTCCTTTCTTCGACCGCGCCCACTTCGAGAGAGCCTATAACGCCGGTGTACGTATGCATACATGACAGCCTACCACTTGTCTTAGTTGTGCGCAGCATTATCTGCAGTTAGCAGAATGTTTACTATGTTAGTTGAATCCTTCCGGGACACACGCACACTTATGAATTTGTTTGCGTACAACAAATTGAATATCTAAATAAGTTAATTTTCCAGTACTAGGATTAAACTTTTCTTTGCCACGAATTTGATGATTTTTGATTTCCTCTTTGTATAGCTTGTTTACTTTTGTTGATATTAAATACTGAATGTTTTATGGTTGATAAATACTACATATATTTAAATAAACAAGCAAATAAATTTCTCGGTGACACAAACGAGGCAGGTAATAATTAAACTTCTTTTACAAACTCTTATTCAGTAAAATTTCTGCTGGAAAACGTATTAAGGAAAATACGTTTTTGATATACCTTAATGGAAAAACACCACTTAAAAGTAGTTTATTTCGTTAAAAAACCATATCAAAAACATTTTGTATTAATTACAATAAATGATTACTTACTATTTTTAAGCGGTGTTAACTTTTTAACGCAATTTGGTTTGAATATTTAAAAACCTGCAATAAAATCCTTCGTGAACTGTAAAGATATTCTGAGCACATAACCATATATACCGCAAAAAAGGAAATATAAAGTAAAAAAAAATTAAATTAGTGGTGTTTTTGGAGGGATTAAATATAATGGTTCTAAATGAGATGACAGGTAAAATATAATAAAGTCTAAACCAATTTTCTTGGTCAGCTTAGTCGTTTAAATTTCATTTGAAAATCGTGCGACATGTATGAATTCTACTGGGTAAAATAAATAACATGACATATTTATCTTGTTGGAATAATACTTTCCGACACTTAACTGTGATTCTTATTTTTTATTTCGTGTACTTGTAAACAGACGAAAATTGAAATATTTCCATAATTTTTAAACGGTAAAATCCTATTACAGGTCAGTTAAAACTTCAGAACGAAACGCAACGATATTATATAAATAAATAAATAAATACGTCATTAAAATAAGGTTGCCACTGAAAGTCTGATAGAAGTGAGCCTACAATATAATGATAGCATGTCCGTTCAGTGTCTTGCTCATAAGCGATACGTGTGTCTTAAGCCGCGGTTACACAGGCCTCGGAACAAGTTTAAATTAAACTTGCTCAGCCGTTTGTGTGTTCACACGGTGTCTGAAGTAGTTCATATCGTTGCTGCTTCCTATTCAAATTGAGCACACTCTAAATCTGAATTAGTGAATATTCACTTATTCACGCCGATAGATGGAGCAGTTTCAACAAACTGAATCAGTGAGTAACCACTGTGAAATAGGTGAATATTCACTGATTCCGATAAAGGGTGCCAACATTCCGCAAGTTAATTAGTGAATGTCCACAGATTTTCCAGTAATTTTTCACTGATTCAAAAAGTGAAAACTGTTATTTGAAAACAACTGGAAAAACCGGCGAATATTCACTGATTAACTTATGAGATGTTGGCACTCTTGAAGAAATCAGTGAATACTCACAAATTAAACAGTGACTACTTTCACTGATTCAAATTGTTGAAACTGCTCCACCCGTCAGCGTGAATCAGTGAATATTCACTAGTTCAGATTTATAGCGCAGGTTGTAAATGTTCTTCACTTAAACAACAAACTCTATGCCTTGCTGTGATTGGCTCGTTAAAGTCAACAAGCATTGCGCACAAGATGGCTGACAACCCCGTGTTATGTTGCAGCAGCGGAAATTAAGTTATTAAAATGTTTTGTTGACTACGTATAAGTAAAAATAATTTCATATTAATTTATGAGCCCTTCAATATATTTACAACGGAAAAATAATGTATTCCATTTCCAGTAGGCCTACTCTTGTATGCATTAAGCAAGCATGTGGTCGTTCGCGGTAAAAGTAACTTTTCGAAAATCCTGGCTACGTTCCATAAAGTGTAATGTTGGATTAAATGTTTTGTGTCACGAAGAATTTTTGTCACCACATAACTTATTGCACCAACATATGAGTGTGTTACAAGCTTTGGGTCGGGGTAAGTAGAGCTTTCAAAATGATATGTTTATCGCGACCGACGCAACTTTTAATGTGTAAACAAGAGAGTTCAAAAAATATAACGTAAATTTGATGTGTCTCCGGCTACTTTTCTCGGTTTACCTTTTGTACATAGGTTAAACGGTTAAACCAAACATAACCTCAAGACAATACACTGTCGTAACAAAACACAATCGATTTTGACTGCGACAGTCGAGTACCGTGTAACCACGAGAACGTGTTCACTTCGGCAGCTATACACTGAACGTGTTTAAAAATGGCTGACTAAACCTCTTTCGGTTATCTACTTCAGGCCGCCGTGTAACCGCATCCTTAATCGTCCTCATCGCTCCGACACATTTTAACTACGGTAATACAATATATATAGTGCCAGTCGAGACCCTTCAATTAACTATGTTATGTTGTAATACTCGTTTAAAGAAATTGTTTTTAATACTAAGTTATTGTAAGCTTTAACTTACAAACTTGTTACTAGGTTGTCATAAAAATTCGTCAAATAAGAAAAATACCCAATTATAAAATATTGTTTCTATTCTGGAGTATTTCATCAAACAATATATCTAGTGTAGACCTAAAGGATGCTTCATTGAAGAACTGTTAATTTAGATAATTCTGTGACACTAGGAACACTAAAGTGATTTCTTGCCTTTAATATCGAAGATTATAGAGACATTTATTCCGTAATCCTTTGACTTGAACGAATTTTCAGTATAATACGTATCAAACTAGAAATATGTTGCAGTATATTGCCCGAAAATAAGGGGCCTTTCTATTTCTGAAACAACCCCTAACATTTTATAACTGCTTGACCAAAAAAACTTTGGAATACATATATGGGTTATAAGCAAGAAGACAAATAAAACATTACTTCAGCCGTACTTACTATCAATGCACTTTTTTCGACTATGCGAAGGTATGCTTCGTTTAGAATTATTTAATTCGTTTAAACAACTACTACATTGGTGTATATGTTTCACTAAACATGCTACAGGTATCTTTGTCTCTAATTTGCACACTCACTTTTACCTGTTGGAAACTTATGTAAACAACTGTCTTTCCTATTTGTTCTCCTTTGAAAGTGTGAGTTTTTGGAAAGTAAGTAGACCATTCACCCACCCACGTGTTTATAATTGAAAGCAGGAACACATAATTACAAAGACGGATGAGAACAACAGCCGTGCAATCAGCACGAGGCCAGGCGTGCTGAATCATCTAGGCAATGCGCTGGCGAAGAAATGCGGAAATGTCTCGTGCGAGCGGAGACAAAAAACTGAGGATGGACCACAATTAGAGAAAATGTATCACGTTGTCATTACAGCGTCACGAGCATGACCACTGCTTGCAACAAAAGAGTTCATCACTGTTTTACGGACAATGACATCCGTTACGCAACGCGAATAACATCCTTATGCCTTTGTTCCTCGAATAATTTCAGATACCGACTAACATCTAGAAAGCAAATACAAAGTCATTGAAAATCGGTTATATTAATGCCTAAAAATTACTGAGATTTATTTTTGAAACTCGGCTTATTTCACTAGCAGTCCAAACATATAACAAAACTCTTTCTGATTTATTTTTTAGTAAATTTCTCATCCTTGAATAATTTTCACGGAGACAATGTTTGCGCTCCTACAGAGTTCAAGGTAAAAATTTTAGAAGGGCTCAACAAATTGAGGAAAACCTGTTTTTAAAAAACGGCCACATTATTTTACTTGGGGATGGAAAAAAATTGTCAATGGCCAAGACTTCCGTCGAAGGGTGCAGAGTCTTGCAAGCATGTTAAATGCGGTTTAGGGTGATATAAGTTTCAATACGTTTCTATGCCTATTATTTTCCATAGTTGATTTTTAACTGTCAAATATTTTTACGGTTTGTTATGTAGTCGGAAACCACATTAAATAAATTATTTTCCTGGGGAATCACAATACATGCCGCCGAGACAGTCAGTGTGCAATAAAATGCTGTAAGAACAGTACTTACATTAACAAAACCGGAAATTATAAGTACAGTTTTGAAAATTAACCTTGCTATTCACTTTGTGGCTACGGAACTGTACGTTACGTGACAACTCCAAATCCTAATATTTTTTTAAAGGTATTATTGGAAAAACAGTAAGTAGAAAATATTGAAAACAACATTTGGCTTTTCGGGATATTTGTCAGGTATTTATTATTTTCTAAAATGGTTCTCGCTAAATGTACAGAACACATTATTTTTTATCTTCATACATTATTTCAGTGTATGAACTGTAGTTTGCATTTTACATCCCAAACTACGGCACGCGATGTGGGTTAACCTAGATGTGTTTATGTATTCATGCGCCTTAAAATTTCAAAAGCTTGTTATGTAATTTTACTTGACATAAAATGCCTGATTCAGAAGAAACTAATTTGTAATTTTATTTCACCATTGTATGCTTACTAATTCTACTTCCTTCACTGTTAAGGATTCAAAACAATAAAAGTATTTGGTTTGTATTGACACGAAATAATCTAAATTGGTGGAAACCCAGTACACATAAAAAATTGAAATTATTATTATTATATAACTTTTAAAATTTGTATGTTTGTTGGGGAAAGTACTATGTAGTATCACTGCACTTAATGTGACCATTACTTTGCTTCAACAATGAAAAAATCGCAAGATCAAAAATACAATTATTATTAACAAGCTTTAATTCCATTTCACTAAAATCTCACGTATCCCAAAAATAAGGTTAAGTACATGTTAGGAAGGTATTTTTTCACATTGCTGCAAAAAAAAAAAAATCAAACCTTTTGAACGGAATGCTTTGAACATTTCAAGACTAAGAGCTAAGGCCAGTGATACGATGCACAATTTTGTATAGACACTTAGCAGAATAATGCAACGTTAGCACAAAAAAATATCTTTGCTCTATTTTGGCATATTTTCATATCAAAATGGGTTGTATTTTGGGTGCCAAAATTTTAAAAACTATGAAGTTAACTGCTGCCAAAGAAATTAAGTGAAAATTATGATATACTGTATTAGAGACAAAACAATAACGGATTCTCCGATATGAAAATTACGCCGGTTTAAAAAATATTTTCAAAATTTCTGTAAAAGTACCGGGCGCGGTCATAAATTTTAATCTTGGGGAGTAGCGAATTTCTAAATGAGAACTAGAGTTTTTTTATTTGATGTGCCCATCCCACGCCAAGTGATATGTTGTACAAGAGACCAACTCCACAATATTTGTCTTAGTAATTACTCCTTACTCAAATATTTATCCTGAATACTGTAATGTTCGTATTTACTTTGGGAGAGTTACGAGTTAACTGGCGTATAACTCAAACACAGGCACTCTAAGGCACTATAAGGAACTTAAGTAACATCTCGTAGGACGTTGAGATGTTTAAAAATCATTAAAAACTTTCGAGGTAAACAAATACTAGCATTGCGTGTCCAGTTATATTAGAAATTATAATGTAAATTAGTGCTCACTACATATAAACATACGTTCATAGTTGTGCTCTATACTTACTGTGACTCATACAACAGATCGCTTACACCGGACTAAATAACAAAGAGAATGTAACTGCTATCAATAAGTCAGCAAGTGTTTTGTTGCACGAAATTGTAACGTTCTCTAAACTGTGCAGATAACTGAATATTTTTGACTTAGTTTATGTTTCTGTTTTTAAATTGGACCCAATAACATATACCTAAAGGAACGTGTCACACATGTGTGGAAAATTAAGCAAATACACTTAATTGCAAATTACTTCCTGTGGTATTTTCAAAAGACAGTACTTGCAATAAGTAACATTTCGCATGTAAAAAAATTAATAAATTAAATTTTTATCTTCCACAGGATTTGGTTTCTCGTGAATATCTAAGTTTTGTGAACTTCGCGATTGATTCATTTTATTCATTTAAACAATACCTTTTATTTTAACTTAAAATTTCTTTTCGTTCCTAAAACACAAAAGCCTACATTTTATGTACTATCTCATACATCCATTTAAAATGCAAATGTTTACAGTGATAGCAACGAATAAGTAAGAAAAGATACACTGAATACAAAAAATATTTTTTACCGACGATTATTATTCTTCCAAACGATGTAATGTAATATTTGGATATCATTATCTATTTTGAGGTCTGTCAATTGATATGCAATTATGTTAGAAAGAGTATTGTAACTCATCGGTGAAAAAAACATAATGAAAATAATGCTTATATCTTCTGTTTCGCATCGGTAAGATTCGGAAAAATACTTGCTCTGATATAATATGGTTGAATATTTCAAACGCCGTTACATTGCTATCTGGTGACTTCCTGCAATATTACATTAAACATATTACTCCCATTACAAGAATCTCTCAAAGAAATCAGCTGTCAGGTACTTACGAAATAGACAACACTCAATGCATGTCAATCCTATTAAAATGGGTGTCTAAACAAAATCTTTTTTCTTTGGTAATTTGTGGTGTGTAGAAACTGCGTTGTAATCAGTAACCATAGGTCACAAAATTTTTTCTTCTAGCTACTTTATGTTCATGTTTTAAATATATTTCAAAAATTTTAAAGGACTGTGTTCAATAACGCTGTTATGAACTTTAACACAGTACCCAGATCGTGGCGTGGAAAAGATAATTTGTGAACCCCTACATGATACACTGGACACTTAAAAGATCACGTAATTATAATGCAATGTATAACATACAGCCGGTAGTAACAGTTACGAAAAAATAATTTCATAATTAGACATTACCTGAAGAATCAAAAAAATTTAAAATACATGTGTGTATTTTAACCACAATTAAAAAATATACTAGCGACCTGAAAACAAAAGTTACAACGGGTTACTAAGTTTTTGTTTCATCACAAAACAATATATCAATAAACATTGCTACAATATAACAGTTTATTTTGGTGTCTCCTGCATCTCTACTTTCCGTTTGAAAGTGTAAGGTTTAAATGCCTGTAACACCACATGTTATGCAAAACACCTTTGTTATGTTTGTCTGCAGTTTACGCCTACAATTATGAATTAAAATTCAAGGTAGTCTTACTTAAGAAGTAAATAAAAAATATTGTTTGATATATTGATTTCGTTTTCGTAACACAAATACGCCGATATAGATTAATTTACCACTTTTTTGAAAGCATATGACGAATATTTTTGTATACTCACAGTAAACGTTCTTAACAATCAATCAGTTCATACTTATATTCACGTGCATACATAATAAGGGAATCAAAAGTATTTCTGCCTATAGCAGTAGCTGTTGCATGAAACTTCTCCTGACCATTTGGTGGTGACGTGGTTGAAGGCAAGCTGTGCAGAGTATGCAAGTGAGTGTATTTCTTCATGGCATTAGTATGCTTGCCTCGCCATTGCAAGGTTATGAATTTCGTCCAAGCCTGTTGCGGTAAGATGGCCTTGCATCCCCATAATAGAGGAATTCTTTGTTGAAATGTGTTTTTTAGACCTCACGTCTGGGGTCAAAACCATATGATTATACGACTGCAAAGCGAATGTGAATATGTAGGCCTAAGAGTGTGTGTACGCAAAATGAGAGCAAACTGTAACATACTGCTAAAGTAGATATGTAAAGTGAACCAATAAAAAAACTTCAGTTTACAAAACCACATTCTAGAAAATTAAACTACTTTCAAAAGAAACGTATCAATCAAATATTATAGTTGAATGTTATGGCCGACATTTCCTCATAATTATATTAAAATTTCTGACTAAGAACGTCAAACTTGTTAAAATGAGTGAACTTAAGTTTTTCTATTATTTGCGTTTGTCCTATTCATTTACTTATGTCATAAGAAATGTTCAAGTAAGTAGTTCTGAAGATGACTGTTGCCGTTATCTTGAGTTATTATTTTCTTGTTTATTAATTTTCTTACTTAACGTAAACCGGAGTTACTTTAACAACTCAAAATTTTGGATTTTATGTCGTTTAGTGACAAAAGTTTTAAAAAGTATCTATAAGGATCAAAGTCAGTTATTAAAATTATCTGCTCAGACTATCTATTTTTTTTCCATAAAACCCCAAAACTAATATTTTGAGTGGTCAATATAACCCCGAAAATGGTCAAATTAACGGTACCTTAATTATTCCTTATTTATATACTGTTATTATTTGATGGCTTCATTGTAAATTTTATTATATACGTTCCCCAGTTGTACCTTTCAATGCAATAAGAGCGTTCAGCTCACATTCTCTGGCGTAATAATTTAGGTGTTATTGTTATTATTATTTGTAGAATACACCTTCTGCATTCTAATATCAATGCACGTATCTGGAAAAAAACAAAATTTTTATTTATAGAGTTTTCTATTATTTATAATTTTACATTTCAATAACAGTTCTGTGTAAACTAACAGGGTATCTAAAAGTGATAATAATTATGCAATAAATGCTACAAACGATTGCGGACTTCATACAAAACTTAAGACTTTTATGTGCATGCTATACTACTTTCATTTTGGCCCTCGTATACCTCATAAATGACATATATATATAACGCGTAGTACATATCAACACTTTTTGTTTAGTATTAGTAGGTTATTTCAGTGTAACATATGGCCGGATCAGAATCACGTATTTTTTTTACTTCATTATGTGCATTAGCTACAGCTTTATATTACGTACATATCTTTTGCTTGTGTTTATTCTATTTAAATTATTTTGGGTTATGTAATGTCTGACTTAGGGTATTTGATGGTGCTTAGTGTATTAATAGTGCTAAGAGACTGGCTCAACTAGGATTTTGTATTTTAAGGTTATTCCTCCTGTGATTACTGCGTGCAAACCTGTGATTATTTTGGCGGAGCAGCGAGGCACAACAATGCTAGCGACGGGAGACTGACGCTCGAGAGACGAGCTTTGATTGACTGGGAGAACAGACGTTTATAAGTTTTGAACGAATGATTAAATTTGTTAAAAGGTTTTTGAGAGTTGGATCGGCGTTCTTTGAGAGGAGAGACGAAATGTCGCATGCTCTCGTTCAGGTGATTTTAATGAGTGCAGAGAGAGAGACGGAAGTGGTGTTTATCAGCTGTTCGTATGGTGCGTGTAGTAAGTCGACACCAAGCAACCCGTGTGCTGTTTAGCGAAGATAACACGGAGGAAACCATTGCCTTCCGATGTTACGAGAACATCTCGACTACACAGCAACACGCTCCCCGCAGTGAAGACATCAGCTAAGTCTCGCCAACACGTATATCTCATTGTTTAAGCCTGTCTTTAGCCTCTGCAGCCGTCATACGCTTTTCGTAGTCTGATGTTAGCGTTCGCACTCTGGAAACTATTTCACTTAACGACTATCCCTGGGTAAAGAAAATCATGCTTGTTACTGAGTTTTGCCGTGGTAATAACTAAATTAATAATTCCATTTTCTAGTGAGATAGCAATATAAATTACTTAACCATGTTTTCTTTCATATTTCTATATCAGACTAAGTAGTCTTATACTTATTTCATTTTCTCGCAAATCTAGTTGTTTATAGTTATGGAAATTAGGAGTCAGCCAAGTATCATTAATTATTTCAAAGTCAATATTACTTATTTACCGAGGAGAATTCACGTTCTAATACACTGAACAGCCATCTTTTAAGTGTCGTTTTCCTATTTGAACGCGTAGTACTAATACATAATTTTTCTTATATTGTTGGACTGTAGTTTCTTCTTTGATTGAATTAGAATATAGCAGTTCTGCATGCTAGAAATTATAGGATCACCAGCGAACTCATCCAGAACTTCATGTGGTAAGACAGTCTCAGGTGTATCCCTTATTCACACACTGAACCCTTCGCTTAATGAGCAGAGCTATTTTTTAAAATGTATTCCCTGAAATTCTGAACGAATGGTAAGTCAAAGTAGGGCTACTTAATATCGCAGTTGGGCATAACAGTATTGTGTTTTGCATCATATAGTGTCGTTGCAGAGCGAATTGCACTACGTTGCAGCATGGAAAGCAGAAGTACGATAATGCCTATCCTGGACGTGGAATTCCGGAGATTTTCTGAAGGTCCCACCACGACTTTAAACTCGGCCACCATATTATATGACCTTGACAATGACATTTGATCTCGATCTTTGATCTTGATCTCAATTTACAACAATTTTCTTAATTTCAGAAAAAAAATTGTACAAATCTCAAAGATTACATAAAATAATAAAGTCCAAAAATTCTTGGTTTCTAATTCTGTTGTCATTTTTACATCCTCGTAACTAATGTTGTTGACATAAATTGTCAATGCTACTAGATGTCACCATTTTTTAAGCACAAGTGGAAAATCTCACGACTTCGGCTCAGTTACGAGCTGCCTGCACATGTCGCCTAACAATGTCCAGAACTTCGGTATGCAAAAGTTTCAGATTGCGAACATACGCAGATTACGTGACGATAATTCAGTTGCAGATCGCTGGGAGAGTATGCCGATCTATACTTGACAGAAATGCTCATCTTGCATTCTGTTGTGTTTGGAAACTTAATTTAGAATAAGTTCACCATCAAATTCCTGTGTTGTGCATTACATACCATGATGCGAGTAACAGGCTTTGAGTTAGATTTCCTTACTGACTACGACATACACATTCGTCGAGGAAGGAAGACGTGATGGCGTGCGGCAGTGCACCAAGAATAATGCAGTAGTAAACAACATCTGTCAACCAGACACATAACACTGCAAACAAACCCCAATGTCCGCCCCACCCCCTGACTACATGTGATCTGGTGTGCTAAGCACCGATCTCCCCGATTGTATATAATCGAAGGGGACCTGCCCGCCATCCATTGGGCGATCGACCTGAATACTGCAAGGTCAAGCTACGTTGTCAGCAGGAATAGCCCATGTGGGATGGAGTTCCCGCAGACTGGTGTAGCGTCACCTGCAGTGCCTATGAAGCTGCTGCCACCGGAGAGTAGTAGAGGAGAGACAAATTGTTCGTATCGCGGCAGGTCAGGTATGTCAATAGAGGCAATATGTCCCGAATCTGAACAACTTCATATGATCAGCAAATAAAGTTGTCACCTACATTACAAGTGTGCAGGCGTGGGTGGGGAGGAGGTGCGGCGAGCCGATCAGGTCTTCCCGGAAAACTTGTACTTAGACGTCAGCAACCTCTCTAACTGGGCAATGTATTCACGTTAACAATCTACAACTTTATGTTGATATATACAAACAATGATGTAATGTCCGTACCAGACGATGGAGGAAACGGTTTTTAATTTTATGGTGGATGTCGAGTACCCAGCGACCCTGCATTAATAACATAAATATATCCACACAACTTTTGCCCGTGAATCAGCTTCTGTAAAACTCGAACAACCAAATTTCTGAGCAAATTGTGTGATACAGATAGACGTCGTGTGCAACAGGAACCTGTAGGAGGCGGTGGAACACAGACTAACGCTGAAGAAATTTCTCTAAGAGCTCCAGTTCATACAGCCATTTATCGAACTCAACATCAAGAATCGCAAGGTAGCTCAAACGAATTTTGAAAAATGTACTTTTCAAATTGGCAAATAATGCAGGTTTTGAAAAGCTTGTGGAGAAAAAAAAATTACTGGAGCTGGTGTACAGGTAAAACATACAATAAACTTGTGGCAAATGTTCATTTCTGAACAGAACTTTCTACAGTGAAAAATTACCTCTTTTGCCTTTGAATTATAAAACCAATTTTGGCACAACTATATATGGAGGGTTAAAATGGTACTAGACATATCTATAACTCACGTGTACTAGTCCTACTAATTTTAAAAAATACGTCATTGGGAATTTTTTGACATCTTGACCTGTTAAAATCCTTATTAATAACATTTTTATCAACTGAAGCCAAGGTTTATGCTTGGCTTGCGGTTTTCATATTAGAAGCTCCCGAAAATCAGTGATACTGTCATTGTCTACAAAAACGACTCTTACTTTATAAACTCATTATTCTTGGTATTACACCAAATAAAATTTTATTTTGCTTCCTCACTGTAAAAACTATTTGTAGGACTATTTAATATATTTTACAATTTTCTGTGTGTTGCAACAGTTAAACAGATGCTCATAGTAGTATTAAAAAATCTTTTACCCTATATTTTGGTCCTTTTAACTCTCATGGGTGTGATTGTGTGCTTGAAAGGTTTTAATCGACATCACACAATACACCTGTGGGTCGTTATGCAAGGTGGGGTGAGGCGGAATACGAGGAACCAGTTGGAGTGGGTTGAAAGGATTGATAATGGTACGCAATTTATTAAAACAGAATAGCCCTGATATTTTGTTTGAAAATACATTTATATCTGCCACAGCAGAAGGATTGTCACTGCAGAACATATTTAATAAACTGAAACATACCAATACATAAATTTAAATACCATGTAATACTTACATGTTACAGTTTTATTATTTGTGCTGTTAAGTGTAATTTAAATCTCCATTCAGGTCAAACAATTATTAAAGTGTACAAATCGAAGAAAAAATTGTATGTAAAAAGTAATTAAACTAGGAATTTGAATTTTCGATGGAGAGTTTCCTTTAGGGCGTAGGATAGAACAAGGACGGGATATTTTTTAAACTTGATTAACAATGACCTGAAAACGGTTGAATGTGTTTTTGATGAATGCCACACACACAAAATACATAAATATATTCTTGGAATTCTTTGAAATTCGCCTATTAAATAGTTGAAAAGTCGTAAATAGTTCGTTCGATAATAATCGATATAATACATATTATCAAACCCGTCAACATACTGAGTTGCTTTTAGGCCTACATAAATACTCGAAATAAAAACACTTATTACATATTTCTATATTGATCCATAAAAAAAGCAAAAACGGGAGAAATATGTTTTAAATGAATCACCCGTGTAGCTTGAACTAAACGGGCTACCATCTAGATTTCGACCTCAAATGCATGCTTATACAAGTGCCTAAATGCGATTTAAGTAGTTTTTCCTAATCTTGCATTGAAGGGGATTAACAGGCGTCAAATAGTTTGTCGATGTGATTGTCTTTTATTAGTTGACGTAAACGTTTTCCCTGTTTGTGTAAATGTATTCAAAAAGTATTAATATTTAACAATATATTGATTGCAAACCTGTATTTAAACTTTAAAGCACTAAGCCACAGTCCTTTCGATTCCTTTAATATCCAGCAATTGAACATTTATTATTTTTTAAATAATTCTGATTCTGTTAAAGCTGAGGTTAAAAAATATTGGCTAACGTTAGTAATAGTTAATTTTAAGAAACTAAATTATACACATAAAAAAAGTATGACACGACTTAAGGAAATAACCGAACACCCTTATTTTGGTAAAGAACCTTGTCACCTACACCGCGATTCAGTTAGCAAAAATTGTTAACAGGTATAAACAGTTCGTAAAAATACTCTGATTTTTCAAACTAGCTACTGTTTTAGGACCGAAAATGCGTACATTGTCTCATTTATCAGAATGTGCATATTTTAAGCCTATGGTCCCCCAAACCACGGGGCCCCTTTAGAAATAAAAACTTTTATTAATTTTTGGAAACGAGAACTAGTATTTAAGCATTCTGGTTTTACCGGGTAACTTATTGGGTAGATTATTCCTTATGTTAAAACACGTAAAAATAATCACCGACTACCAAATCCAAATTCTTAAAATCAAAATGCTAATGGCATCACTGGAAAATATTAGGAATAAGGTTAAACGAAATTTCACGGCTTTAAATAGATAACGTATTATACGACATATGACTACAAACCATCAACTAATGTAGAACATCTTATGCCTACTTTAACACCTACTTACTAGATAGGACTTCCTGTTGAAACCAGCTAGAACACGCAGTTTTCAAGATATCAAATCACAAATGTGATAAGATGAGTGAGGCTTCTTGCTAGGTAGGCAATTTATTAACATATACTTTTAAACAAAAGTCTCTTGGCACCAATGTTGCATTGGTTTCTTCGCAAGTGTTTATTAGTTCACTTTAAATACACGTGTCAGTAAATGTGTTTTAAATTGATTAGATATGTAGAAATCAGCCAGCCTCTCTCATCTTGTCCTTATCGGTATTTAATACAGGTATATGTGTGCGTACTTTCCATTTCGTAGTAGTCCTTTTACAAGTCTGTACTAAATGTTCTGCGTACATAACGTGCATTGTCATGCACCATATCATATTTGTGTTATGTTATCTGCAAAATGACGAGTCTTAAGTAATTTCTTCAATAAATCCTTATTTGTTAAGTAGGTCATACTGCGCAATACAGAAGCATCAAATGTTCAAAATGTCTGACTACTAAAGGATATCGTGGAACAAGTGTGTTCATCCGCTGTTTCAAAAAATTAAGAACATTATTTAGATTTATTAATATGATTCAATTTTGGTGTTTCACAACAATATAGTATAAACGTGTGTGCGTGTGTGAGTGTTTTATATATATTTATTACATATACACGTGTAATTTGAAGCATCAGAGTGGTAATATAAAAGGGGGACTATGACAGAATGATAAATAAAAGTTCTTGTTTCTTAAAACACTAAACTTGCCACGCAATAATAAATCTAAATGATGTCTTTACATTTTCGAAGCCCTCCAAGTTTCCTTAAACATTCAGATATAACAATAATTTTTTAGCTTCGTTTGGGTTACATTTTATTACACAAACAGTTTTCTACACACTCAGGAAATACAGGTGTTGCATTTAAATATTTCAATTTTTATCAAATGTAATACATTTTTTTAGATTGCATTCTGTAGGCAAACGTTTTGTAGAATGCAGATACATAATTTTTTTTAATGTATTCAGTGTTTATGAAATAAATACCGTGTGCAGCACTAATAATAATCCAGTCAGCAAATAAACAATTTTTTAATAAGTCTGCTCAACTTTCGAAAATAAATTATCTTCTAGGGTAAATTTTCTGTTTACGTAGTTACAAACCAGCCTCGATAAAAGTAACATTTTGAGATAAAAACAAGCACAGCGAGTTTATGGGTGTAATCCACAGCCGTAGTATAATCCAGGACGTGCTGCACTCTAGTGTCAACCAGGCGAACTTTCACTAGAAGCTCGGCGTGACAGCTGGCGCTAGCAGTGGCATCGCTGTGAAATACATCCGTGGCAATCAGTGGAGGATCATCTTGGTATTACAATCGAGCGACAGACTTGACGCGAATGCCCGCGACGTGAGTAACAAAATACGTCAGTCAATCAGTACCAAAGTTTCTGTGACGTCACACGTCCGTCTCGACGCTGATTGGCTGAAATATTTTGGTATTCGCGTCGCGGGCATTTGCGTGACATGTCACTCTATTGTGATCATAGCATTACCCTGACAACAGCAAAAATTAATGATTTTATATTTAGTTACCTGGTTCTGTAGACCTCATTAAAAAAATCTTGAATAACACTAAAAGTAATTCTTTTTTACAGTACAGACAAAATCGTATCTGTGAATGAAAACATTGGTAAATGATATCTGAAAAAATTGCCATTTAGGTTATTAAATCTACTACAAGTTCAAAGTGTTTAAGGTAAATTTTTTGATTGGACCACAAAGAAAGGAGGATAAAAGAGTCGCAACTAGACTACATATATGGCGCTCTTATTTTATCTTGAAATCACAGTGTAGTGTGGACATTTAAAGACAGTCACTTATCTTATAAACTATCTATATTTGTTTTACAAATCTGAACAAACACTTATTTGCTGAATTTGTTAGAAAAGCTTAAATTTTATTTGATTACCTTCTTGCTTTTCTAACCAATACAACCTATAATTAGCAATTGTTGTTAAAATAATAATAAACAAATATAGAACAAACCGTTAATACTAGCATTTTATGGCTAATTAAGCTTGTTAATTGAATTTTATTTCAAGACATTTTGTTTATTTGTTATATTAGTGTGTTCGTCTTCGTGATATAATTTACCATCATAACTTATACGAAACAAATTCATGTAAACGTTTTCTTGAGCATTTTCCATGCACACGATATTAGCTCGCGTATGCCGACATGTTCTCTAATCGAAAAAGAACAGAGAGTTGCTCATAGCGTTCACAGAGAGAATTTTAATTGTAGTATTTTTAAGACAACCACTTCAGATGTGAAGGAATTAAAATTTTAATAAACGTCTTCGTTTATTAACCGCATTAACTACGTTTAATATTAAGAATTTATTTTTATTTTAGTTCAGAGGCATAAAATCGATGGAGGGCTAAGAGCCCGGCATATGAAATACAGTAAGCGCAGGTCATTGTGAATTGCTACCAATAATACTTCACGGGAGTTTATTTATGGAAACTTGATTTTAAAATTGTAACGAATGTTTTTTTTCCTCCATGCCTTTAAAATGTAATAGGTATTTTCCCAGAAACTGTAGTCTGAAAAACGCCGTAGTCAGTCATTTCAAGTTACCCGAATATTTTATTTATATTAACGTACAGAGTTGTTTCAACATACAGCTGCAATGGTTTGAGTGTGTGTTCTTGTGGATATGCAAATGTAATGCACGTTTAGAAGGATCGCTAGCAAGATTTCGTCCGTAAAATATTTTTTTGTGCGCATATCCCGTAACTCCTTAAATAACTGTTATCAGAATCCGATATTTTCCAGAAAAGGTTAAAAAAAAAAATAGCATCTGTATACGCAACGTTTGACTTAAGTGCTATCGTGTATGATTAAATAGTAGAAGTAGTGAAAGTGGGTAAAATGTCATTTTAAGTGATTCACCTCTCAGTTTATTTAATGTAAAGTATAAACTTACATCCTAAAATGTGTAGTTAAGTCATTCACATTTTGACACGAGCAATTATGTCATACTTTTGTTAATTAACACTGCGTAATATAAGATACAAGGAAGGCGACAGGACCTGGAAGCTCGTGTGCTGTAGGGTCGATTCCGGCTACGCTCGCTATTTACCTCATCGTTTCTAAAGGTTGGTTTAGGCTACGACTGAAATACTTAAAACTTCAGACGTATGCGTATGAGCTATAAGCACACAGTTAGGTAATAAAGTAGTTAGTAATTGCATTAGTATCTAGAGCATTTAAATGTTTTCTCGAAAATAAAATTTACTTGAAAAACACATTTCATACCACAATAAGTGAAATTTCATATTATCATACGGGATACATTCGCGACTTTTCGTAAACATCACAATTTTATGGGGCAAATAAATAGCCCCGGCGAATTGCATAACCGCTTTTAAGAACTCAACAATACTTACAAATCAAATTTAATGAACAAAAAATTAGTGTAATCTCGTTTAAAAAACTGTAGGCAATGACCATGCCTTATTAAATACGTGAACGCAAGTTTTTCAATGAAAACAGCCAAAAGAAGTTTAAACAGCAATTTTAAGATACAAATATTACAAAATCTTAAGTCAAGTCAAGAATACACACTATCAGCAAACAACAACTATATAAACCAAATGCACAGAAACCAAAGAGACATTTTCAGCACATAGCATACAGATACTGTTAAAGCAATTGTAAACCAACCTTAAGCACAAGGCCTTAGTTCATGACAGCTTTTATGATGGTTTTGCTGACGTTTACGGACTCCCAGTCAGAAGTCTGCTGTCGGGGTGTGACGTCCTGATCTCGCGTACCCTCCATAAATGCATTTTATTTAACTTGTATTTATCAAGAGTAAATTATTTTCTACTTACGGTTTTTATAAACTGAAAATTTAGTAGTTATACTGAGTGCCAGCGCGAAATATATTATTTTTCTGAAGACGCATTAGTATGTCTGGTATACGTACATTGACATCGACCCAAAGATAATGTAAACAATACAATATTGGTTATCTCAAACTGTATGCAGGAACTTGTGTTTGGTGAATACTGCGGAGCATAAATGTGGCTAAATAATTAACTCACCTCTGTACTAGATGGTACAGGATAGGCGACGTTTCATGGTTCGTTATTTTTCTTGTACAGGTCGAAAGGAAGGAAACTATTTTTATGCATGCGCAAATATTTTAACGAGAAAACTATATAATTCTAAATATTTCTTAAAAAGATACAATTTTGAGGTTGGTAAACAATGAAGTAAAACGCCTGATCATGCATAATGACACTGAAACTATGGTCTTATCACGGTCGAAAATATATCATCTATATATAGCTAGCAACCACGGTCGTAGAAGAAAAGGTCTGGACACTCGCCTATCTACCAATGTATTTTGCTTGACCCCCTTGTTGTTTGGCTGTAGTTCGTCAAGTTACCGAGAATGTTGTACTTTTTGGCGCTGTTTTCCAGGCGGTCGGATTCAAACTCCGTCCACTTTTTTCCATTGTTAAATTTATAAAGTAAATAAAGATTGCTGGAGCCTTTTCTTAAAATTGTGAGCGAAGAAAGTATTTCGTAAATTGATAAAAAATACGTTTTGATAAATTGTTTATCTTAGCGGAAAGGAAGTGGGCGGAGTTTAGTACGACCGCTGTAACATCAGCGCCAATAAAACACAATATTCTCGGTAACTTGGTGAACTACAGCCAAACAACAAGGGGGTCAAATATCCAGGCGAGTGTCCAGACCTGTTCTTCTACGGCCGTGCTAGCAACCATTCTTTTTAGAAAATATTACAACTCACGGTGAAATTAGTCACAAACCCAAGCTTGTCTGCAACGTACTACATTATAGCCTCATACAGCAAACCCGGCAGGAGTGCAACCTTGAGAACAAATAATTATTAGGGTAACATATAAAACTTAAAGTCTAATGTGATTCATGAGTGCTGTAGATGGCCTCAAATGCAGATATTTAAATTATAAAAATGCACGATAAAGTGACAAGCAAATGTCATAAGAAAACGTATTTTCTTATATAGTTAAATGATGTGAAGACAACTTCGTGACCATTCGCTATTGAAATTTCAAATTACATATAAGTATTCAACATTCAAAAATTGGTACAAATATGTCACCCTGGGAGTAAGTCAAAATCCTGACTGTTTCTTCTGAAATCTCGCCTTTAGTTGGAGGTTGATATATGAGGTAGGAAGCCTGAAACACAGTTGTACATTACTTGTCAAATCCTCAATGCCATTTTCTTGTCATTTTATAGTGCGTGTATCCATTTTCAAATTTCACCTTTGTTTACCACCTTCATGAGTGACACTAGGTCCAATGTAGTAAATGTTTTCCCATATTATTCGAATTTAGAATTGCACTCCCACCAGATTAAATACATGTTACCGACTCATCTAGCATTGTGTATACAACGGCGATCTGACATAGGCAATATCAAGTCTAGACACAAGGTAATCTAAGAAGATGTGAGGAAAAGGCAGGGAAATGGTGAAATGTTGTAGCGAGGAGTTACGGGAGCATTCCGATAAAACCCAGATAGTTGTAGTAGGCAGGCGAGAATTTGTAAACTATTCAACGAGTAAATACCAAATATATATTTTTTTTACTGAATTATATTTTGGATACGTGAATAACAACCTTAAAGCACATAAATTAAAACAATGTAACACAGCTTTTATGACCGATACACTAACTGCAGCATATTATTTTTATTGTGAGGACGAAGAGATTTATACCTACTACTTTCTGGTTCACCATAAAGGATAAATACACGGTAGCTATCTCAGTCATACCAGTTGACATGTTAATTTAGCATTATTTTATGACAATTTTGATTAATAGCAGCCTCATATTAACTACGTATGTGGTTTTTTCGTATATATGTACTGTTGTAAATTTTGTATCTATATACACAATTGTTATATTTTAAAAAATAGTTTGAAAAATGAGGATAAAGTTATGGACGTGTATGTCAGCAACTTAAAAAATGTAACTGAGAAAATAAATGACAAATATTCTAACTTTTAAACCGCAGCGAATTTTCCATCGAGGAAACACTCAAAACGAATAATACAGCACTCTCGTGAAAATAAACATTTCAAAAGCATTTGCAATTTTTTACTGTGATGGAAAACAGAGTTGTGTCAACATCGAGCAGGGATGTAGGTCGAACCGGAACGAATATAATGTATTCAGTCGCGTAGCAGTGACACGCCGAATATTTTAACGTGCGTGTCATAACGCGTGCGGCGTCTGGCTGAGTTCATTGTTTCGTCACCAGAGCGAGCCGCAGCCCATGCATGATGCATCACGTTCCCTCGCAGCCTAAGTGGCTCGTGGCAATGATGACGTCATGCTCATCTCGCAGCGGGAAACCGCCCAGTTTTTATGCGTGCTTTTATAAACTGTTCGTTGTTTAACATACCAGTTTCTACGACATGTTCCAGTCAGATACAGCAACAATATAGTCGGAATACTTTAAAATTGTTTAAATTAATTTGATGTACAGGTAGTCCTCTACTACAATATATCAAAATTTAATAAATTTCAGAATTCGTAAATGAGTCTTAAGTACCTAATATTTAACTTCTTCGCACAGTGTATTTAGACTTTCAAGCATCAACTGAGAAATCAAAATAAAACCTCGATTTCCTACTCAGACAACCTTATCAAATCATACATGATTTTCTGAATATGTAGCACCATTTTAAGTTCCATTCTGTATGTATCCAATAATTGTGAATAAAATTAACATATATTCATAATTCCATTATGTATGTATCCAATAACGTGTTTATTTTATTCACAATAATATTGGAACCAAATACACAATATCCATGCCAACTTTATGTTCAAAACGTATATGTGTACCAAGTTTGGTGAAATTCTGTAAAATATTTCCTATGATACGTATTAATTTGATAGAAATATAGAAATTGCTGCAATTTCGAAAATATGAACACAGGACGAAAATTAGAAAAACATGTCCTAAGACGTGGGATACTTGCATAAAAAATAAAATTCTTCACTATTTTCAATATATGAACACAGGATAAACGAAATACAAATAAGTCAAGTTAGATTTGTATGTTGTATATAAGTGTACCATGTTTGATGAAATTCGAAGGTATGTTCATTAGATATCTAGTTAGATCGAAAATTGTTAAAACGGCCGTAGTTTTGAAAATATGAACAGGACTGAAATGAAACGTATAAAAGTCAATTCAGATTACAAACTACTATACCTATGTGTGTATAATTTGATGAAATTCGGTCCACTGATTGAAATGTTTTTAGGGAAGGGGGGAGCAGACACACGCACATACTCACAGACACACGCACGTACACGCAACAGGAAGGTGATCTCATTAGCCTACTTCTTTTTCGAAAAGTGGGCTAACAAGTAATGGCTCGTACAATACTTTTTTATGTTTAATATTACGTGTTACAGTGATGGTATTACAGCTGTATGTTTCATAGCAAAACGATCTATCGGCGAGAAGACTGCAGACAACTTAATTTTCTTGCACCTAAAGGTTAGGCTGTGACATGAGGCACATGTTGTTTCGTCCTTATTCCTTTCGCACTTTTAGGCTACGAACGCTCAAAATACGTCACCCAGACGGCTTCCTTAAGTCTCATGTGCAGTCTCTGCTTTCATGCGAATGTTACCACGAGGCAAAATTGAAAAGTTTCTTTGGGTGGGAATAAAAATACGTTTTTAAAATTGGTATTAAATTAATAAGCATTTGCATTAAATATAGTAGTTCCTTTTTACATTAAAAATAATATTAATTACCAATACAGTGTCTGTTTTTGAGTGCGTCCACATGCACATGTGATCAAGGTTATCCAAAATTAATTAAATCTGAGTGAACTTTTAAAATATATTATACGTTTTAGTTTACTAATGCATCAGAAGTATAGAAGTTACTACTAAACGATAGTTGTAAGGATTGATTGAAGTAAAATAAATAGTATGACTAGAGGTTTGTTTATAATAAATGATAAATATTCAGTGGGAAATATGTTTGCAAATATATATAAAACTATTCGCAGATTCAGAGTGAAAAAGTTTAAACTTTAAAGAACATTGTGTTTAGTACCCTACCCACAGTAAATGAATTAAAGGGTTTACAGCAGAAATATGTTACTTCTAAGAATAATACTTCGAATCACCATATGTGGTGGAGTCACTCTCAGTTATCACAAAAGTAAAACGTAATGGATGTTGTCATTGGCTAGTTTGTTTTTTGGGTCAGTTCCGTGTACCGCTGCCATTGCATTCCTCCGCTGCTCCACCCTCATTTCGCTTCACCTTCCCTTGCACTTAAACATCTATATAAAGCAATGACAAAGTCTGTATTCCTTCTTAAGCATTATTTAATTTCTTGGGATTACACGATTTATCTACGTATTGAGCAAAGGATATCGTTATAATATTTGATAATATTGTGTAATATAATTATATAATATAATTTAACTGATATTGCAAAAAAAAATATTTAAAAACTCCGCAGTTCTATGAAAATATCAGTAAAATGTGCCGTGTAATTGACATTTCTTTTATTATTTTCCCACACAAGTCACAATATTTGAAGCGTTTTTTTACGCAATGACTTCGTGTTGAACTTTTCATTTATAAATAACTGAAATTATTAAAATAATATTATAGCTACTTAACATTATACAAATACTTAATTTTCACGTTCACATTACTTGATGACTCTGAAAAGGCAAGAATATGTTAATGTTTTAAAATTAGTGCGACTAATTGCGTCATCAAGATTGGTCAGAAGGTATGCATTTAAGAGTTTATAGCACAGGAATGTATAGTAGTGCGATAATGATGCATCAAAATAAGTTTCTGCTAATAACCTAACAACACGAAAAAGAGTGACTCCAAGTTCACCTGTGATGCCCCATCTTACCAACTATCGTAGTGACGCGGTCAAATTTAACAGATATTTGTGTGTTATGAATTACATCGCCAGAATTTTTTACGGAATTGGTACCGAAAGAAAAAATAAACCATTATTTCTATATGAATGTAATACTTGGGCGGGATTTCAAAGTCAGGGATTTCATAACGCTTGTAAGTAGCGTTCCAGTGGGGAAAAGTCATAATTTTACATTTGTATGAAATAGAGTTATTTTCGTAAACGTTACTTGGGAGTATATTTCCCTTTTACGATAAAAAAAAATAGCTCAACCAGTTTTCCAATAATGGCACTTCAGTGTCAACATTTGCACGTTTTCAGTTATTGTAAGCCGTAAAAAACCAATCTTAAAAAATTCGCACTGAAACTATATGTCACAGGTTACTGCTTGACAATTTTAAAATACATTACAAAATATTTTTTATTCTTAAAAAGAACGCCAAATAAGGCAAACAGTTTTAAATTTCTGAATTTGTTTTAATGCAAAAACATTTTGTAATGGATTTAAAAAAAGGTCAAGCAGTATCCCTTGTTGTGTAATTACTGTACGGATTTTCAAATTTATTTACGCTCATTTGTTTTTGCGGCTTATGAGAACTAAAAGCATGTGAACTTTAACTTCAAAGTTCTATTATTTGAAAACTTGTTGACCTTTTTTTTTTTGGAGGGAAATGTACTCCCAAGCAATGCTTACAAAACTAACACAACTGCTTACAAATAGAAATAACAATTTTTCCCCACTCGGACGCTCTTTATGCGGTTCTGGAGTTATCGTGTTCCATATTCTGCTGCAGGCACACCGAAGCCAGACTCGGGAAGAATGCTCCACCAAACTTTTAAAATTTCACTCACGATGGGCGATAATTGTACGTTCGTTTCGAGACGTGACGTTATGGTTGAAATGCAAACCTGAATAGACCAAGATAGCATGTTTCCACAAAGAGTTCTGTTTTTGTGTGAGGTGACATTTCACGTATCTGGGTGAGATAATCGACATGAAGTCCGCGAACGAGGCCTTTAGTCATCCCAGTGTAAGCAGAAAATTATATTCTTTTGCACAAGATTGCACAACTGAAAAAAACCTGTAACCGTGACTAATCATATGGAAATGTCAAATAATATTGTGTAATGCTTTAGGTATAAAAATTATTAACGTTAAAAGACCACAAACAAATTTAATTTCAATTTTATATTTCTGTAATTTCCATTGACTGTTATTGTATGAAGTATATAATTTTATTCGACTCTGCAATATATAATCGTAAGCCTAAAAATTACGAGCAGAGTTGTAAAATAATTGTAGCAGTAAAAATTACTGTTAAAACATTTTCTTTATTCTGTGTTTAACATCAAGGTCTTGAGCGCAGGTGAGGGTGATATGAGGTGAAGATGGATCACACCAAGAATACAAGGACGGAATCAATAAGAGTAACCCGAGAAAACCCACCAGTAAACGTTTACGACCTCTAAGTTTCGATGCTTTGAACCCGAGTCATATTTGTGGAAGGCAAATAGTCTAACCTCTATAAAATGTCGACCTTTGTTATCAATTTTCATTACAATTGTTTATATTTGCACACACATAGCGTATGTGTGTTTTGTTTGTGCCGTTAAATGTTTTTCTGTCTGTAACGTAGACGTTCCGATACCATTTATCCGATTGCGATGAAACTTTCGTGAGTTGAAAATTTTGACAAAAAAAATATATATATGGAGGGAGTTGTAGCAAGGCAGGGGGCAGAACGAGGTTACCAAAAATTCAGATAAAAATATATCAAAATTTTTTTAAACGTTTGTTAATGACCATTTACTTCAATCTGCGCAAATTAGAACTTTCAAAAATGTCTTGTGCCACTTTTTTGTTCTTTCAAAAATAAAGAAATTACCTTCTATATTAAATTTGAACTGTCGAAAAGTTTTCTTCTGAAACATTTATTATGAACAAATTTTCATTCTTTTTTGTGCAACGGAAGCATTTCAAAGGAAATCTACCCTGCAAAGTGTAACAAAACAAAAAATGGGACTTCAGTAATTTGTTGAAGTGCCTCGTGCTCAATACGTCGAACGATACGATCAGACATGGATGCAAACAAAATTGTCACGATACCCGGCGGTATGCTTTAAGTTTTTGTTGTAACCTAATTTATGTTCGAAATCACAATATTTACACTAGGAAATAAGATATGCTAGCTGGATACACAATTACTCGACGGACGAAAAAATTAAAGAACCCGTATCGCAAACTTGGATAACAAGGACCACATCAACGACATTAGGTTCCCGTTGAGAAAATCTCGGAGAACCTTACCCGTCGTCCCTACACTGTACAAACGCGTAAGTAAATTTAAATACACAAAACTTTCGTGATTCTGCGTTTTATGTATGTAATTCAATAGTGTTTTCTTAAATGGACAGGAATCCAAGAAAGCAAGTTACTGGTAAAAAAAATAATTTAAAATGTTTCCATTTACTTTTGACGAATTAACTGTGCCACATAATTTAGACATAATACTACTGCCCTATTTACACAGTAATAATTATTTGTACATATTACTAGTACATGGTAAAAATAATTTTTCGTCCTGGACGTCTGCTCTTTTAAGATATAATATGTTGTGCATTACAAAAATTATACAATTTATTGTATTTTAACTACATTTTAAAATAGATTTTTGTACGGTTGGCATAAATTCAAACATAAGAGAGTACCAACATTGTTATAGTTAGTTTTGATCTGTCCGATATTTTTGATTAAAACCCTTTTAACTTATAGTATGGATTACTAAAGTCAAACAATTCATATTTATTTAACACACAATATTTTAAACACAGTAACTCAACAGATATATTGCAAGATTAATAACAAAACATTATAAGATTTATAACAATAGATGGTCTTCATAATGTCTTCAACTAATACTCTTATCTTTCACTAGTGTTTTCCCATTTGGGTTCAACATGTATACTGGGAGATGAACAGCAGTTTGTGTATAATGACGAATGACGAACGTAAGTTGTACCAAACCACTGATGAATGATAGTTCCGCAATGTAACCAGGAGTAGCTGAGTCGTATATGAAGTTGTACAGATAACTGATGCCGAAAGTCAGCCTTGGCACATTCTGTGTTCTTCTGACTTTCAATAAAGACATTTTTTTTTGCAACTCATATCGAAAATTATAAACTGATCGGTTAATTTTTAAACTCAGTTACAGTGAATTTTCGCGATTGTCTGCTGTGTACAGTTAGTTATATAAGTGCTTGTATATGGTATATCCAGTCATACTTTTTCAAGTTACGTTGTATTATTTCTAAATCTCGATCACAGGGGAGAAAAGTTTTATCCTCGAAAGGACAAAAGTGTTGAATTTATTTTTAAACGTTTTGTTAATCCAATCAAAATCGACATTCAAGGTTACAATAACTCGCATAGAGCTGAAAATTAGTACGAATGTTCAAAATACCATTACAAACGAAATGTGAAGAGTTCCCGTCGATCCCAAAACTGTAAAAAGTATTATTCAAGGACAACGTTCGCAATATTTTTATTTTTATTTTTTAGTCAAACGGTAAGTTTTATCACAAAAATAGGTCAGAAAATTTTGTACAACATTCGATAATTTATAAATCGTGTCCTTACACGTTTTTTTTTCTTAAGAAATACCATTTTTAAGATATAGCAATTCGAAAAGTTGAAAAACTCGTTTTCTCCTCAAGGGCGCGGTCTACCGCAATTTTCACTACTATGTTTTTATTTTTATATTTATGCCGGTTGTTTTTCCTTGTTTTAGACACAAAATGTGACCAAATTTTCCTTTTATAAAAATTTTTTATTTCCATAGTTTTTGCGTAATGCCTCGTTAAAGACAGAATTTACATGTTTCCGTTTTAAGGACGACACTAAAACAAACTCACTTATCAAACTGAAAAAATTCACAGTGAATAATGATGTTGTAAGCTACAAATTCAGCTATGTTTAACTACAAAATGAAATATTTTTGCATTTAAAAAAAATATTCAATTTTTAAATTTCCATTTTAGGTTTTTGTATTTTTATTTAAATGTAAAAAAAAAATATTTGTTTTTATGGACGTGACACTGTAGCCTACGACATCTTCATCCACTGTGAATTTTTTCAGTTTGATATGTCAGTTGGTTTGAGTGTAGTCCTTAAATCGGAAACATGCAAAATTTAATTTTAACAAGCTATTACGAGACAACTATCAGAGAGAAAAAAAATTCATAGGAGCCAAATGTAGTCACATTTTGTGTCTAAGATAAGGAAAGTAATATGTGGCACAAATGAAAAATAAAAACATGGTAATGAAAATTGCTGATACCGCGAACTTAATATGCACACGTTTCCACGCCGCCCATAAGGTAGTGTACTTGGCGCGTTTCTTCAATAACGTGGTTTCCCCAGTAGGCCTGTTCCGCGATAGCCTATATTGTGGTCCTAATAAATAAAATAATATTAGGCTATATTAAATATAAATGGTTTTATTGAAAATGATGAACTAGGAGTGAGTTATGAGGAATTGGGGAAAACTATTAGACTGATTGATAATTATCTAATTATAGATCAATTGTAACGTCTCCTTCTTCTTTTTTCTTCTATTTCTTCTTCTTCATACTGGATACAAGTAAATTGGTTTAATATCGATGTACCAGATGTATCTTCACTGATATCGTAAGAATCCTCTTCTGATAGCAATTCAACATTGTAGCACGACTGGCCTTGACAACTGGTAACGCTGATGGACAAAACAATCCAACATTTTAACGGTCGCGTTTAGCATTATACCCATTTTGCGATTGCAAAAAAAAAAATTGTATTAAGGAGTTTGTCCAGTGAAGGTGGGAGTAAAGTCTGGATTGGTTCCAATGTATTGTCAATTAACTTCCAACCTCAGTCTTCTGGGTCCAGTTGATTACCAAGCAACACTTGAACTTGATTACACTCGAAATAGATGTTGATGAGCAGAAGCAGAAGTTGGGGGAAGACAAGCTAATTGTACTCGTTTGTTGTTACAGATTTATTGTCTCTTAGGTATTTCGAAAATACATCACCTCTTTCAACACTTGCATCAATCAACGTCTTCTTGCCACCGTCAACCGTGACAGTTTCACTATGAGTCAAAGATTTACAATAAGTCGAAAAAATTGCGACATTTAAAAAAAATTAAAAACAGCACAAACTTTGCTATTAAGAAATATTAGCAGTAACCACGTGTTTTTACTACGAAGGAACGTTTAAGACCAGTTGCATTTCATTTACGCCTTAGAAAATGGAGCAAGTATACGACCACTGACACGCGGACAATTAAATAACAGACAGATGTTGTTCAAGGCTATACGGGCATATAACATTTATGTATGAAGGACTGTTTTTTTTTTTAATGGATGTTCTCAGAATCATACAATTTATACGTATACGTTACACTGACCAATACTTTTACTCTATCATGGGTCCTGTGATGTATATAGCCGGCGTACTCGGGGATATTATGGAGAACACGAGTTTTCCAATTTTTTGTATTGCTATATCTCAAAAATGGTAGTTCTTAAAAAAAAATATGCAACGACACTTTTTACGAATAATTTAATGCTTTACAATGTTTGTCTGACCTATTTTTATGATAAAACTTACCGTTTGGCTGAAAATTTTCATAAAAATCGTTTTTACGAACTTTGACCTTGAATAAAATATTTTTCAGATTTGAGATCGATGGGAATTTTTTACATTTCATTTATAATGGTTTTCTGAATGTTCGTGCACATTTTCAGCTCTATGCTAATTATTGTAACCTTTCCCATATGTTTTGAGCTAACTTGACCGGATTGTTGCATTAAATATTTTCTTTCTTAACTTTCTGTTGAAACGCAAGCATTGATGTAATAAACTACTGCATTACTCTTCTTTTCCATCATCCTCCTTTGTTTGCTGCATGTATGGGTATGTTAAGATAATTTCATGTAATATTTTCGCCATTGTGCGATTTGGTTTTTTGACGCGTTAATCATACATCCTGACAACGAAAAGTGATTTTGGTTTAAGTTGCGAATGCCCACCGTACTCTTAAAAAGTACACACAATTTTCTCACTAGCACATTTGTCGTCCCTCTTTTATGCATTCATTTAAATAGGTAGATGGTTCAAAGTGTTTTTTTTATGTAAAGTGTAAAGAAAAAATATCGTGAAACCTTTTCTTTCACTTTAATAAGGGATGAGATAATATAGGAAAAACCAACCAATATCTCTATTACTAGAGCTACTGACCAAATGGAAACCAAACGCCTGTAGAAGTCATAAGAAGTATATTTAAACAGAATTAATATGATAGGAAAAATAATGACTTCTACAGACAAGTCAGGCAACTAGATAAATAAATAAACAGGAATTATGATAGTGTATGAATTTTCAAAATGACGTTTTTCTACCGTGACCAAGGTGTTTAACTCGGGTACGAACCTGACCATCAATTAACTCACAAACCCGGGTTCTACTTGGTTTTCTGTGTTCTAGATGTTTCCATTTTTCTGTTTGTTCCCGGAACAACTTATAAACTTCTTAACTCATTGCTAGCTCAAGTTTAGAAATCTCAGGTCGATCTTAGGTTTTGTTCATTTGAAGTGAATCACACCCGTTGAGATATAAGAAGAATTTTGATGTCGTTCTGTCTAATCAACAAAATTTTCGGGAACTTGACACGACGGCGTAGTTTGGGTGGGTCTTACCGAGGATGTCTTGCAGTAGGTCTGGACGGTTGTC
>PNEQ01118796.1:0-33343 GCA_003012365.1 Medauroidea extradentata
ACACAACACACACCACACAACACACACCACACAACACACACACCACACAACACACACACCACACAACACATACACCACACAACACATACACCACACAACACATACACCACACAACACATACACCACACAACACACACCACACAACACATACACCACACACACACACACACAGTTATTTAAAAAAATACAAATATTTAACTTAAATTTAACATCAGTGGCACCAAAATTTAAAATTTTGCACAACATTAAATTACAGAAGCATTACTGATTTGGTAATATTTTATCAAGTTTATTTTATGCAGTGTTAAATTATAGTATTTTAAGAATATACAAACAACCACAACAGTTGGGTATTTATCATTACTGTCAAAAGCTGAAAACACTTTCAATGAAATTCTCGAGAATTATAATTTCAAAGCACATTACACATACACATCATGAAGCCCCTACTATATTTAATTATAAGTATAAAAAAATTTTAATGTACATTTTTCAGTATGCAAACAAGTGTTTAGAGCACGTCAGTCAATAAAGCACACTTAAAAATGTTATTCACACAAAAAAAATCACTTGTTTGGCAAGAAACATACGCAATGCAAGATGTGGAGATTTACCTGTGCATCTTAGAGTACTCGGTACAGCTACACGAACAGACGAAAGGGAAGAGGCTGGCAAAATAATCCGACTCTTACACTGCTATACGCCAGGCTGTCAGTTTTACAGAAACACATTAGAACCTAAAGCTCCCACATCCACCCTACATTACTGAATACCTTCCTCTTTATTTCTTATTCTCATATTATTTACACATTTTACACTGATTAAAACTATTTGTTACACAGTTACAGAACACACATCAGTTCAGAGTAGGTGAGATATAGTACAACTGATTATCATCCATACAGACACAGTCAATGGCAACATTGGAAATATATTGACACTGTCTGCAGTAACGTCTTTAGGTCGGACATGTTGTCACGAAGCAATTTTCTGATCTTAGTTATTTATTAAGATACCTTAGATTTTTGTTCAGATCCCTGTTTAAGTGATTCTTAACATTTGATTTTATTGAATTCTAGTTTTCTGAATAATAGGTTGGCAAAACGCCATGCAACCGCGCACTCGTGTGACTCGTGTGTCTCTTTCATCGTGTGTTTCTGTCAAGAAGTACCAGTCTGTGAGTACTTCAACATTCTATGTACATATTTTATTAAATAATTTACTGTTCATTCAAGTGATCAAAATTATCTGATTGTGAAAATAAAATAATCACTTTAATTTAAATAATTTCTTTGCACATCCTGAAGATGTCACCAGTTTTCACAGTTAAACTGCTCATTACTTATTTCACATTTTGTATCTAATTTACAACTGTGGCTTGCTAACTATTCCCGATTTACAATTAGTATAAAACAATTTTGAAATTTAACTCCAAAAAACTTTACTTTGATCACTAACTGGCACATTGCAAGCAAAGTTAACAGACACGCTTAGAAGTTCCAGTTGTACAACTGTTTTAAACAGAAAAAAATTAGAGAATTAAGTAAATTAATTCACTACTTTTGCATTTTTTAAGCCAGTTTGTGCCACAGTTTCAGCCAGACTGCTGGATACGTTCAAGGGTATAAAATGTACCTAATTGTGACAGGGGAAACTACAGTATTGAAGTAAATGAAAGATCCAAATTTAACTATGGCTGACAGACAATAAATAATAGCGTATTCCAATGACTGCACTCGACTGCACTCGACTGAACTCGGTGCGCACTGGGCCAGTGCAGCGTGCTCCAGACCCCACCCGCACTTGCCGAGTGCAATCATTTTTTATGTTCCAAAGGTGACTTGCACTCGCCGGGTGCGCACCGCGGGCAAGTTTTATTGCACTGACTCAAGAGACAGTGCGGTTGTCCTAGTGCAAGTACAGCGACGACCTGTGACAGGTAAACAATACGTAAATAATTATTATGGTGTTATTTATGCAGTGAATTGACACTCCGACATTTAAATAATATAATATGATCAATAATAGCTAAAAAACAGTTGCTATCTTGATAATAATGTTTGTTATTACATTGTCGATAAGGTTAGTAACGACGAGTGGTACGTGAGTACTCAACTACTTATAGTTCTTGGCCAAAAAAATGGAGACTAGCAAAAGAATAACTTTGCATAACGTCGGGGACCTGCATTTCAACTTATGTATTAATAATGTCTGGGTATGAAAAATTTTATGTTGAAAATTATTTGTTTTCACAAATGTTTTGAACTGAAAGTGCGGCGTGTTCCAGTTGTTAGGGCATAAACAATACAAACTTTTTGCGGGCAATCACGTGAGTCGCACTTTTTCAGTGTAAGGTGCGCACTGAGTGTAGTCCATTGGAATACGCCGTAACTATTAGTAGGAAGGTTCTTGCCTACATTCTTACTGGTGTATACACTTAAGTTTAACTGACCAGTTGTTTCTCCTCAATAAGGCAGGGAAACCAAACTGTTTTGCACGATGCTGTAAAGTATATGACAAAAAGGGTTATGAAGAAATTTATTTTGTGTTGGAAAAATATTTGGTACAGCCTTCAAGCATCATTATTACTGTACATTATTTTGGTATTTGAAAAACTTCACGCTGACCACCAGAGTAATTGGAAAAATATTTGGTACAGCCTTCACGCATCATTTTTACTGTACATTATTTTGGTACGTATTTGAAAAACTTCACGCTGTCCACCAGAGTAATCAGAATGTAAATCTACTAGCTGATTTTTTACTTCATGGAGTCAAAAATTACAGTCAACAATTTAATTGAGTACTTATAAAAAGTTCAGTATGACTGCAAGGTATGTATATGATATTAAATGGTAAAACTACATTAAATAATTCCTGTGACTTGATTGCCCAGGAAATGCTAAATATTTGTAGTGATTTAGATTCCAGTTCTAAAAAAAATCTCTCATTTGGAGGACAGCATAAACAGCTGAACATATACCACCTCTTACCTGTAACAAAGATGTATTTATGACAACTATAGTTACCTTAGAAATTTAAGCTCTATTACCCCTTTTACCAATACATACACATTTTCTGGTAACATGCTGAAAAACATTAACTCACTAGCCTAATGAGTCATGCTAACAAGTGACAAGCAATTATAATTTTGGTGGAACTGGTTGAAATGAACATGACAAATATGTATGTTAACTGTACGAGCTAAGTGACTTCATCTATTACTTCAGACTTACATACTGGATAGGTACTGTAACATATGATATTTTTTGTTCGCTCTGAAATTTAAATAATCAACATCATTTTAAAATTTCAGCTGTATATCATAGTGAAAATAATTATTAGTTTCCAATTTGGTATCATATGCTAACAATTGCCAACAAATTATAACTGTAAAAGATATGATTTTACTTTGAAACGGAAAAGTATTGTGGACATACGCCATTGCAGCAAATGGGGTGTCACAGAAAACCAGACCATGGCATATGTCCAAAATACTTATTTAGTTTATAACTTGCCCAAACTGAAAAAATCGTTCAAAAATAACATGAGCCTTGACTGTGAAGACAGCAGCACATACTGCTAACTTGCCATTTTACATTATGCTGACACAAAAAAAAATTGTTTTTAATACACACACGCAAAATTCACAAGTAAAAGTGTTTGACTGTTTCATTAATTATTAAAATGAAAAAAATTAATATCATACCTGACTTCCCCAACACCATTTTTCCATTGCTGTGGTTGCGACTAGTCCTTAAGCTGTGATTGGCTGACAATGAAACCATTGACAGGCAATGTTTAACAACACAACTGCCAGCTAAGTTTCCAGGTGGATGCAACTATTGTATGTGAAAAATATTGGTCATAACTGTGCCTATTAGATCTTTCCCCCCCTCACTTTTTCACACTTTAATGTTCACAAAACTTGACGGCCTTCTTTGCGGCTATTGGGTTTCTGGTTGTGTAATTGCTTCAGTGCAATATATGTCTCAAGAAGGATATTAAGATATAGAGCATGAGTGTTGGGTAATCTTTCTCAAGTTAGAGCTAATCGTGACCCAGTGAGTGACTACCGAGTAAGCCTACAGGAAAAGCCCTAGTAACGATAGCACAGAGAAGGTGAATCTTCTCACAAATAAATGGGGAAAGGCATGAGTCACTCGCCTTAGATTGACTAACACAGGTGTGAAAGTAGGTTTCATTAAAGGAGAAGACCATATAAATTAGGTTTCAAAGAATGCGTATATTCACAACAGAACACGACACTTGATACAAGTTATACATCTGTATGGACATAGTACACATGATTGGTGATCAAGGTTTGGGTCTGTCCCAATTTGATACAAAGCTCCACAATGGTTCGACACAAGATACAATAAAGTTTGGGACACGAGATACAATGTCTTAAGCTACATTGAGACATAGGAACTAGACAAGGCGCTGCGGGCCGTTTCAACATGAGATACAACAAGGCATACTCTTCAATACTAGACTAGGCGCTTCGGGCCGTTTCAACATGAGATACAAAACGTGGCACTTCGGGCCGAGACATACTGGAACAAGAATGAGAACTGAGACCTTGCTAGTGGCAGTGAGTATTTGGCAATCAACTCTTTGACCCCGAGGAGAGCTATAACATCTACATAACTTCCAACTCTTGTACTGCTAGCGACTCAACTATGGCGCTGCGGGCCATCTCAAATAACTGACAAAGTTCATACTGGTAAGGCTTTATGGTGATCAACTCCTTGATCCTGAGAAACTTGAAATTGTTAATGTACCTTCTGAAATATCTAAAGACTGATTAAGAAAATCCACACTACAAAGTTTAACTCTGTTACATTTCCACGTCTGTGGGTTAACAACTAGTCACATGGGCTTTGGCTTCCCCTTAAGAGTCGTCCTGACACTCAGGAAGGAATAGTGACAAGAAGTTTTGGTAGGGGTGAAGGATTCGCCATCAGACGAATTTGAGGAAAGGTATCACAGAGGGCACCTCACGGACATCAACCCTCTGTGATGGACTGTTGTGTGTGGGGCTGGGGCACCTTGCAGACATCAACCCCAGCGTATAAGTTAGGAAGGTAGGTTGGGTTAGGGTAATCTGTTGGCACCTTGCGGACGTCAACCAACAGATCGGTAGGCAACTGCTCAGGAGGAGTGCCAGGATGACCCGGCGGTTAGGCCGAGTCCCTGACGACTGAAGAACTTGGGCAGGTTACCCTCCTTTTATACTGGCCAGAAGGGCTGAAAGTACCGTTAGGTGGGTGGCGCAAAATGGCCGACGAGAGCTCATGACTGTCTGCTGCTACATGTGTGCTACCCTCACACACTAAAATTACTCCCTCGGGTCAAAACTAATCTGCCGCACCAAATAAATATCCCGACTGGAATAAATAATATGCGTGTTGCCGTTAAACACTAAAAGTACGGTACAAGAACATTTGAATGAATATTAAATACATTTCAAAGCTCAAGGAACAGATACAATATATAATTACGTGCGTATTTTCCCGTATCCATTTGTGAATGCACTTTACAAAGTCCGTGCACGGGATTGGTAATACTGGTATGGCGCTCGGCCGTATTTGTAAACAAACACTCGTGGAAGGTTAACAAAGTTACGTGATACAATTATACAATGAAAATACACATTGGATAAACACTGGAACATCTGAACGTAAGTAATTATGGGTTTACAAATAAAGACTGTGACTTAACAGTCTTACAAGCTAAACTAAACGGCAACACGGTAATTGGCAATGTGCGGGCGCATGCTAAGACTTTAAGGTTATGATAGCAAGTACAGAAAATCGGGGGCGAGCGTTTAAAGATTTTACAGCTTGACACAACTGACATGCGTTAAACTGATAGGTCAAATATTTTCGTGTGAAGTTTTTTCCATACACGAATTAGAAAGACTTCTGAAATCTAGTATTCGACAATAGTGGAAAATTTTCTGAGGCTATGAACTCTGTGCCAGTGTTTCGCAGTGTGTGTACTTTGTCAGAACTTGTACTCTGGCGTAATTTTGAACTTTCCCCCCGCCTCCGCCGCGTACTTCGGCTATCCTCGGACACCTTTGGTGATGCCTGTGCCCCTTCCTTGACTACCGCATTCCCCTCTCCTTCCCCTTCACCTGTTGGTATCCCGGCCAGCTAGCTCGCTCTCGGGTGTTGGTCAGTATCAGCTAGTTGTTCCTCCAATGTGCATCATCTCTCGGCCGTTTCGACGCTCCGACTGTTGCCGTGCCTTTGGTGGCTTTTGAGTTTGGTCAATGTTAGTTTTCCTTTGAAGTCGTTTGCTCTTTCTGAGCTGTGATTTGTGTGCTTACTTCTGGTTTTTTCCTGACCATTTTGGTAAAGGTCGCCATAGCGGAGTCGAAGGGACCAAGACGAACGACATTGTATGCCCCGTTCACGTGTCATGTTTGGTACTCGCGTACTGTACTAGCCATATGAGCAAACATTAACAATGTCTTTTTAATATTCAATTACTGTCATTGTTGTGTATAGCTGTTGCAAGGAAAATCTAAATTAATGTTGAAATCTACCTGTATTTATTTTATTGTAACTTTGGAGAGGTATGGGATCTCCTCGGGATTAGCCCAACTTGTTCCTGCGTACTATCACAGCACAAAGGCTGCGCGACTCTGCTGGTTGGGTTGAAATCCCGAGGCGGAGTCGTGTTTCGGTTATTGGGTCAAGTCGTGTTGGTATTTCTATTTGCAGATTGTGTTTCTTGGTTAATGTAATTTGCGCTAGAACGGCATGTGCAAATGGCAATGACTTTTATTGTCAGATGGAGTCGGTCGGCTCGCTCTCGGGTCTGGGTCAATATCAGCTAGTTGTTCCTCCAATACGCATCGTCTCTAAGCCCTTTTAAAGGTCCGACGGTTGTCGTGTCTCTGGTAAGTTGGCTTTTGAGTTTTGTCAATGTCAGTTTTCCTATGAAGTCGTTTGCTCTTTCTAAGCTGTGATTTGCGTGTTTACTTCTGGATTTTCCTTACCATTTTGGTAAAGGGTGCCGCCTGGGAGTCGAAGGGACTGAGACGAATGACATGGTATGTTCCATTCACGTGTAATGTTTGGTACTCGCATGTTGTAATAGCCATATGGGCAAACTTGAACAATGTGTGTATTTAATAATCAATTAAATGTAATTGTTTTGTACCGCTGTTTCAATGAAAATCTAAATTATGTGGTTGATTTTTTTTTTGTGTGGAAAAAGGCATGAGGTCTCCTCGGGATTAGCCCAACTTGTTTCTACGTACTATAACAGTACAATTTTAAGAATGAAATTAATTTCCAAAGGATTACTCAGTTGGTATTGTTTGAGTTTGTGGATGTTAACTGGATACTTGTAGTATCTAATAATAAAAATATTAGGAGACTATTAAAACACCAAAAATGAGTTTCAATAAGTGACACTGCAATACTTACGTGCTAATTTTTTCAACAGAAACTAAAAAAAAATAATAAATAGACTTAACATGTATTTAAAAACTGCTCAACTAACAGTGTAACCAGTGTCACACGTGTACTTGTAACTTATGTATTTATGTAGCAGGTGTCTTTCAGTTGATTGAAGTTTTGTCACATGTGCTATGAGCGAGAGAGTGAGTTCAGTGCAAGACAGATAAAGAGTGTGTTAACATCTCTGTCTAGTCTGGTCAAGGGGTATTCCTTCTCCCCCAGCCAGTTCATGTCAACGTGATGTGCTCCCAGTACTCCTGTGGTGCGCACGATACTGCACACAGCCTTAAATGTAGTGACGTGTGCACTGACTTGGGTGGTATAAATAAGGACGAGAGCTACTAAGACTCGTCGTTGTCCGGCGGTGTCCGAGACATTTGGCCCTAGGGACATCGCTGTAACGCAGTCCATGGCCACTGAAGCATTCACCTATAAGGGGGAGCACCTTTATCGGACCCCAGCAGAGGTGTGACCGTTTCATAAGCATTTACTGCACTTGTAGAGGGATTAGCTGTATCGCTCCCTAGCAGTAGTACAACTTTGATATCTTGGATATCACCCGAGCACAATATGAAGTCTGTAACAAGTAATAATGTAACAAAATGAACGTGTACCGCTAGTGTATCTACAGGAACTTAATAAATGTACTCACCTGTGAATTAACTGCATATTGAGTAACGTTTCTTAATTGCCACTAGAACTTATGCACCCCTACCCTGGAGTAATCCCTTGTGCATCACAACCGCTCGAGATGCTACAACAGCCAACCATAGTTGACCCATACCTAACACAAACTAGCATATAAAGTCAAGCTTCACCTGGACTTAAACCCAGTACCTTTTAATAGCAATCAAATGTGCTGGCTCTTTCACCCTGAACAAGCAGAATGTTTTGCTTAACTTTTATTAACCTTACTAGTTAACTTCCTGATCTCTACATGACTCAAGAACATAAGACGAAAAAATTGTAAAGTGCAGTTAACTTATTTGACTTGCATAACAATTATGCAAGTTCTGATATATAAACCACCGTTCTGATCCATTCTATATCAAATTAAAACAATTACGGACACAAACACACAAGCCACATTGTACCAAAACTTACATTAAATCTTACAAGAAAGTAAACATTCATTGACAAACAAGTTCACCTGATACAAAATTACATTGTTCGTGCAACACCTTTTGTGCTGCAAATATGGTTTGATGACAGAATACTAACAGACATTCATTCATTGTTTAAAAGCGGAACATTTTGGATTAAGTAGCCTATCTTGCATTGCGCAGTTTGTTAGCCATCTATACAATACTGAAATATAGCTTAATATACAGGATTTCCATAGTCTTTCCCTCATTTCAAAACTTCATACCATGAAAACTACAAATGGTAGCTAAGTGCAGTTTGGACAAATATGTAGTGTAACTCATAAAGTTTTTTTTTTCAGGTAGGTAGTGTGTGAAGAGTGAAAGTAACAATGGCGTCTATGCAAGAAAAGGCTATGTGTGTGTTGTGGTATCACGAGAGCAGGTCTCCTGTTACAATGCAGTGCAATTTCGGAAGAGAGTATGGACGCTCACCACCTGATCACAAGAGCATAAAGGCGTGGTATGAGACATTTAAAGAGATTGCTAGTGTGTGCCACCGTCCACGAACAAGCCGTCCTGTAAGTGATGACACTGTCCACGCTGTACAGGAAGCATTCCAACGAAGCCCCTCCAAATCGACACGTTAGGCGTCATGTCAACTTGGGTGTTCCATGTGCAACGGTGCACAAAATCATGCTCAAAAGACTGCATTTGTATACGTACAAAGTTCAATTTGTTCAAGCCTTGCAACCAAATTACCACGGACGTTGCACTGCATTTACAATATAAATGTTTCGTCGTATTGATGCTGATAATGCCTATCTACAGCGTATGTGTTTCTCCGACGAAACAACATTCCATACGTCAGGTAAAGTGAATAGGCATAACGTGCGTATACGGGTGTCCGAAAATCCTCATTCCATTTTGGAACACGAGAGGGATAGCCCAAAAGTCAATGTTTGGTGTGCCCTTACGCAGAACAAAGTTATCTGGACTTTTTCTTTGCAGATCACTCAATAACAGCGAACATCTACCAGGACATGTTAGAACTTTACGCAGCACCTCAGTTACGAGAATTTCAACCTTGGGTTGTGTTCCAACAAGATGGTGCACCACAACATTAGGGATTGCATGTCCGTGGTTTCCTTAATAGAACATTTCCAGACCGTTGGATTGGACGCGATGAACCAACATCCTGGCCACCGAGATCACCTGATGAAACCTCCCTCGACTTATTCCTTTGGGGATTTGTCAAGATAAAGTGTGTGCAACACGTGTGCCTGATGTTGGGACATTGATTCGGCGGATAACTGTGGCAGGTGCCTGTTTCTGAAGACATGTTGACGAAAACGTGGCAAGAAATTGAAAATCACCTTGATGTTTTACAAGCTACCAACTGTGCTCATGTTGAAGTTGTGTAGTATGGCGCAAAAAAAAACTTTATGAGTTACACTACATGTTCGTCCAAATCACACCTAGCTACCATTTGTAGTTTTCATGTAATGAAGTTTTGTAACGAGTGAAAGAATTTACGGACATCCTGTACATACATTCATGAGCAGCTGAATAACAACACCTCACCTGTCAAGTTTACACTACCGCATGCAGTAGGTACATTACTAGGATGTAACTATGTAAACAAATTGTGAAAGGAAAGCACAGGCTGGAAGATAAACAATATCTCAGACAGCTTACTGGGGTAAGACATGTGGATTCCATCACTGAAGTTACCGAGGTTAAGATGTTAAAATGTTTAGTGCCATCTGATAGCTAGATCGACAACATTCTATGTAGACAGATCAGTGCAGTAATAATATCATTAGTAATAATTATGAATACTAATATCACTATACCCAGTATTCGACAGGCAGGTATAATTCAACTGCTCGTGAATGCTGTAACACACTCCCCACACAGTTTGTCCTTGCACTTTGAACTATCAAGCCAAGTTAGTTGGCAGCACTTGTACTTGTTGAACAGTTAGTCACCAAGCCAAATAAATTTCTAACAAGACTGCAGATTTCATTAAAAGTTTCTGGAATTCTAGACAAAATAAAAATTTTGAAAGGATTGGGTTTTAAGCATGTAACAACTTTAAATATGACAGTAATAAAAAAACTGGCACCACATGAATTAATCGTTGACCTAATTCCTAACCATACAAAAATATTTTAATGTAGTTAACATACCACGACAAAAAGTGTTGCTACTATTTTCAAAAAAGTGCAACATTATTATTTAAGAACAATATTCATCACAATTTGGTTAATATGCGACAACATTGTAAACTACCCTGAAACATACAATAAAATCCCGGACCAGTTACGTGATAAAACTGAGGATGTTGATGCAGCCAAGAAGCTTTTCCGACTTAGTGAATTGTAACAAATACGGAAACAAAACAATTGTTGACATCCTGTGCAGATTATTAAAAAACCACATGGTTTGGAAAAGAAATATCTGCAGGCTGACCAACAATCAGTACCACACATACAATGGCGTGCCCACTATTGACAGTGGGAAGGAGTGGGGGACAATTTTAAGTTTGAGTGAGTATTTGGAGGGGGGGGGGAGGAACTAAAAAAAATGTTTGCAATGCGACTAGTCAAATTTAGTGTGATCTATATTTTCACTTTTTCCTTACAAATCAACCAATGTCACTCAGAAATGTGAAAAGTAGGAGGGGCAAGATATAAGTCTCTAGGGCAGGAGGACGGAGACGGTCGCTCCCCTCACCACCCATGTTCTCACAGAGGCACCTTAAGTGAAAAACAATAATTAAATTCTAGCCGTTTCAACAGCTTTATTAGAGTTTCCTTGTGTGTCGATGAATTTACACTATTCACTGACTAGTGCTCTTCACGTAACAAATACTAAACTGTACGGCACTGCAAGATTACAGTTTTGGAAAGAGAAGGGAAAAAACGCAGTCACGAGTTATACTAGTTCAGAAATGCCTAAAAGTCAGTCAAGATATAATCAATAATACTACGTACGGGTGACCTTGTGCTGAGGTATCATTAAACACGTTTTTGTGTTATGGCTTTTCCCAGTTAGATTTTGCATCGTTCTGTATTACTGAACAGTATTTTTCATGTAGGCTCTAGAGGGGTCAGCGAGATTGAAATCACGTGATATTAACACAGCCAATGAGAATGAGGCCTGTGATGACGAGCGTGACCCCTTATAGAAAGTTTTGCCTCTGCCATTTTTTAGAATAAACCACGACACCGAACCAAATGGTTGTCACGGGACTGTGGTCAAAGTGAAAGTTTATGATGGATGAAGATGTCGATGATCGTGTACTGGGGCTTTAGCCCAATTCTATAAAGAAACAGTATCAGGAGTGGCAATTTAACATGTACAGACACCACTGGACCCATTTATTTTGTAAAATATTTTCGGACATTTTCTGGACTCTCCGTCAAATTGTTCTCCGCTCATATGCGTAAGCCGTCAGGTGCAAACTTCTTTTTTAAAATTTTATGCAGAATGTGAAATTATACTGTACGTAGCACTTTTCCTTCAAACTTAAAATCCTTGAGAACTTATGCTGTATTTTGATACTGACTTTTTCCAGCAAACCAGGTTAAACTTGATAACTGTACCTCGGAGGCATAAGACACTACGTCTATGATTCACTAGTGAATCCAGCTGTTTAGTGGCCAAAAACAAAGTTTTTTGACACGACACCGACCTTGTGTTGTATGCCACTACAAAGTACTAAAAACTTTGGTCATGTCAACAGTAAAGAGTGCATTTGGACAAAAAGTGGACATAGTCTCGTATGCCTCCAAGGTACAGATTGAAAGAGTGTAGGACATTGCTAATGTAAAACAACATTGAAATAAACCGGGGGGGAAATTATGGAATCCTAACTTTTAATTCTGGATGAAGACCTCCTCTACGGACTGACATGAAACATATGTTGCAACGACGTGGCGCAGCAGTAACAATCCCAACAGAAATGTTGTAACTATAAGACTAAGGGTCGTATCTATAGACCTCTTTCGAATGACAACCAGCTGCTTACCAATGCTTTCTCTATGGGGATAGCAGTTGGTTGTCATTCGAAAGCCGTTTATAGATACGGCCCTTAGAGTGATTGCAAGGCATGGAGCACGAAAATAAAAAGGCAAGTATGAAGGTGATGAAGACTCAGCCTACAAGTGTTATGCTAAAGTCACAATAATGGGATGGACGCACAGCGAAGGGTGCAATGTGAATAAAATAACTTGCAAGCCAATTAGCGTAATTTGTCACACTGAAGTCACAGGGACCTTGGCACAGACTGGCAAATATCTTTTGTTATTTGCTTTGTGCCAGTTTGGGTTTGTCATGATATTGCGATCCTAGCATTATAGCTTGTGATAAGAGGTGTGGGAAGAGGGGACGACAAAGAAACACAAATACGGCAAGGGAAGAGGGAAATAAATGCTTCATTAGATGACATATGTAGACAGACACTAGTGCACGCATGCGTTACCTAGAAAACTTTACTGAAGCAAAGTGTTTTTAAAGGAAAACCCCTAACGTTTACTTTGGCCAAACCCATGGAATTATTCTGATTTTTCATAATTTCTAGAAAGAATTTTATAACTCCAACATTTGTCATTAGAAAGCTCACTGTGTGTAATTTTTAAGAACTTACAGTTATGTTAATTTTTAGTTTTCACAAATATGTCAATAAATGAATCTTCAGTTTTCTTTCACAACATTTTCAGATTATAAATTTGGTGGACTGTTAGTGCTCACTTAAATTGTTATTGTTGATGCAAGAACAAAGAATTCAAGTTCTTACAAATACTCTAAGATTTGAAATTCAAAATATGCAAAAATTTTGTTAGTTTCCTTCCCCAAAGAGAGAAGAGAAAAAATATGAAAATGTAAAAACTATGAATGCCAATACATTTATATGCTGAGGGCCGTATATATAAACAGCTTTCGAATGGCAACCAACTGCTATCCCCATAGAGAAAGCATTGGTTGACATTCGGAAGCAGTTTATAGATATGGCCCTGAGTCTTAAATGTCATAATTACGTACCTGTATCTCTCTTACCAAACAATTATGACATGATACATCCCACAATAATCTCAAAGCGGTGATCTTGCATCCTCCTATCAACAAATAACTGGCTAAGTTAGGAACAAAATTTTAACACTGTATACAAATTTGTATGGTTTTTTGTACAATTTGTAGGAAAAAGCCTTTTGGAGGTTTTAGAAAAATAATGAAACAGACAAAAAATACTTATTTTGTGTGAACTTACATCAACAGAGGTGAGAAGAGAGAAAATATGATATAGTCTATGAGAGAGGGAGAAAGGATTTTACATAGAGAAAGATGGAGAGTGAATACATGTGTATGTGTGCATGTGAGAGCAGTTATCTGCACTGCATAACTCAGCTGGAAAATTCTGTAGAATTCTTCAAACAATGCTAGCAAAACAACCAACTCTAAACAAATGTCAGCCACTTATAATATTGTGTGAATTTCAAACAAACTTCACGCCCACATTAGTAAGACTCGAGTTACAGCAGAAATGATGGACCCAATGATCACATGTGGCTACAGATCCTAGAAGATATTTACAACCAAATTTTCCAAAATAATGCTACAGTCAAAAATACAAGACTAGGTAACAACGTCCTGCATGATATATTTACCAGTTACAAATACAGTATTACTTTTGTTTTATGCTGCCAGTAATTACTATGTAGATGCCACACAATAAATACTGATACTGTGCTGTATGATACAAAAACCTTCTGAAGACAAGCACAGCAGTCTAGTTCATGTAACCAACACACTAAAGTCTTTGACGATGGCACTATAATGTTGTTGCATTGTCTATTCTATTGACAGGACATTTTACTTTTCAGAGCTGGAAGTACAAGAAATGGAGCACCAGCCAAACTAATAAAAGCGAGGCATTAATTAGAAATACAAGGAAACAGTAGGCCGTAAACCCATATCGATGAAACTAATTCAAAATAAATGTAAAGACATTCCCTAACTTCTCGAGTGCATGTCATCTGTTCTCAACTCGCATCTGAGTACAAGTACATGATCCTAGCCTTGCTACCCAAACATCCTACCCAACAACTTCTTTCTCGTCCCAAACAGATGACACATGAAAGAAAAAAAATAACAATTGACAAAGGAAATATTATAATGATTGTCCACCTGCATTCAGTACTTACAGAAATGCCTTGTACACTTCTCTTATCTTCATCTTAATTGGCATGGACGAAGGTTGGTGTAGTAAACGGATTACTCTAGCCTGTAAGTCAGTCTTCTTTCCCACTTTTCTACGACCGGCAAACTCTAATATCGTCTGGAGGTCCGGTATTTTTAATTTTAACACCATTTTCTGCAAAGAGCAAGGGGATGCCACGTCAATGCATCAGGCAAAACCAGCCCTAAATGTGGGAGCACATTTAGCAAAGCACAGTTAGCTGCATCAACATCACAAGAAAGGTTACAACTTAAATGATCCATAATTTTTAATTAAAAAGTTGTAAATAAATACAGTCAACTGGTACATATGAATCTCCAACTGCACAAAGTGCAAGGACAAGAAATAAAATATCTGCACAATCATATTAAGTAAATCTTGCTAACAAAAGGTGAATGTCTACTTCCCAAACACATGGTAATAAATGCAATGAGTTCTTGTTCCATCAAACATTCACTTTAACTAGGGAAAGAAAAGAAATTTCCCGAGTTCATTCACCTGCATGTCAGAACCGACTGCCTTATGTATACTCAAGCCCTGTCTATTTGTTCGTAGTCTATTTGTTCATCGTCTGTTGTCCCAGTGAGTAGCAGTTAGTGGACAAATTGTCGGATCAGTCATCTGGTACGTACATACAGAATCATAAACAACACAATCTAACACAATTAAGTGTAAATAAGGAGCAATCATAACTCCATTAGATAACCAAATATAAAAATATACTTAGAATTAAGAACACAGAGGTAGGTACTGAACTGTTGCAGACAGACACCATTGAAATATTACGTCGTCCCAGAAGTACAATATTAGACTACGAAAAAACAATCAAATGGATGTGTTGACTACAGCCAAGCTAGGCTCGTTTTTTTCATTTTCCCATTAGTTTTTTCTTAGTCTCATATTATGTTTCTGGGATGACATAATATTGCAATTGCGATGTCCACAACAGTACAGCACGTTATTCTGTCTCATTGCAAGAAACATTCAATGAAATTATAGAGGTAGGTTACACGAAACCTAATCTAATTATACACATATATACTGTTGCACGTTGGCCTGGCTGGAGGCATGTTGCGTCCTGTCGGGCGGACAGCACGATGATTCAACCATAGAGACGTTATTGGGGTTCCCCATGATACCTTCATGACTTCTTTGCGTACATGACTTTTGGCAGGTATGAGTGAGGTAATACCCATTTTCAGACATCTGGTCATCATGTTGTACCTCTGACTTATGTCACTAAATGAGCAATATTGAAGCCTCCGAACTTCGAAATAAGTAAGTCTTGTGAAGTCTTTTGGAGACCCATGTGAATGTGAAGTGAGACCCGAGTGTGGTATGGGTTGGCGTCTGCACCATTGGGGCGACAACGGACATCGTGAGAAGTGACGGGCTGCAGAGAAGACAAACACTTGAGGTGTTCTGTTGGTGGCAGAGACAACAAGAAGCGGCACCTCACAGCGGCTGCATCATGACGGCGGTGGTCGGAGTCGAGGCTGGGTAACACCAGCAGGATGCAGAAGAAACAGATAACACATGGATGTTTTGTCGGCGCGGCAGAGCTAACAAGGAGCGGCAACACGACGGCAGTGGTCGGCGTCGAGGATGAGTAACACCAGCGGGTTGTAGAAGGGACGAACAACACTTGGGGTGTTGTATCGACAGCAGCAGTGAAGACGATGTCTGCATGCTACAGAAAGGTGGTGTACTGTGGAGAACAACACTGGAGGTGTCGTATTGACGAGAGCAGACCCTGGCAACTTAGGAGAGTTCGCTATTGGTCTTGCTAGAAGAAGGTGCTATGCTTGTGGAGAGAGACTGATGAAGACATCTTAGTGACGTCAGAGTCTACTGTGAGGATGCAGGCACATACCTTCGGAGCAGTATTGGGTGAAACGAAAGGATGACTGCTACAGGTTGAAGGACGAAAAGGGAGGTGCGCGACGAGAGTCGAACCCAAGACCTCAAGAGTGAAGACAGTGGTGCACTCGGAGTGCTGCGCAGCACATGGTGAGCCATCACCACTTTGGACTGTTAAGGTTGTACACTGTCACTACTAGAAAGATTGTTGACTGGGTATATGACTGAACCTTTATTATGATTTGTAGTCTTTGATTAATGACAAACATTTTTGTGCTTTAACTGTCAAACTTAATTAACATTTCTGTGACCCAGTAGTAATTGTGTGCATAGTAAGGGTGCTGTGAAAGTTATAGTTGATTGCTGTTTTGTATATTTTTGTAAACTTTGGGAGCTAGTAAATCAACACCTTATTCAAACTCTCTTATTTTGAATTATAAGACCTGTATCGCAAAGAGCTAAGAGAATTGCCCACATGTAAATTTTGATAAACTTGTAACAATACAACATCTTTACAACTCCATTTGACAATTCATTCGGTTAATTGAAAACATACTGAGAACATTTGAACCTTGCAGAGAGCTTCAACAAGCATCCAGATCTAGACACAGGCTCACCTACAACACATTGTGTTCACAATGTTCATGACAACCTCTAGCAGATAAAGTAGGCTCATTACTCTTACAAGGAGATGCTCTGCAGTTGTTAGGAAAGCCACCTTTAGTTTAGGTGAGACATTGTAGCTACCTGCAACTGCAACATTCTCTACGAGAAGACTCCCATCTGACCAGTATAACTTTTATTGACAATCATACCCACACTCCTCACTACTGTTACCTACTAGATTTGATTCATGGTTGTGATCAGAAAACAGGTGACTGCTATTAGCTGGGTCACATCTTGAAATAATATTATCTGAATGAAACATTCTTGCAGAACTTTCTCTAATCCTGCCGCTTGGTACTTTCAAAGGGTGACCAGATGCCCAGAGGTGAAAAGGAGGACATGTATGGTAAAAAAAGTAGGACAACAAGGAAAAAAAGAGGACACTGTATTTTCGTGTCTTAAATAATATATTTAAAGGAATAATTTTATAATTGATATTATCCCACATGTTTTGATGTGTCAATGCATTTTACAGGTTTCCTGTTAATTTTTCCCCACCAGATGTTACATATTTTCTTCCATACACTTTCAATAAAGCCTATTTTTTTTTTCTTTTTAAATATATTAAATATTATTATGTATCAAACCATACATTCACGTTGAAACTTGTTACTCCCTCGTTTGAACGACAAGTATTTTTTTTGTGAGAGTTCCATTGAATTCACACTTTCGTTTCGGCATTGTATGTTCATTTGTGTAAATAAAGCACTCGTAAAACTAAACAATTTTAATATTATCTCTTGTTTATGTTGACTGTTTACATCAAACACAGCCAAGCACCTCCCAAGAAAACAATTGAACTGTTTATAGATCACATCATCGGTAATGGCCTTTGGATAAAACCAATCATCAAGTAAAGTATTTACTATATATCCTACGTAGGCGCAGACATTGTTGGACACAGACACACAGTGCGACATCTTTTGAGCAATGTTTGAACTCTGCATGCTTACTACTGTTACAAGCTGCGATGAATGGCTGTGCCGAAAAATGAGGACATTTCTATTTTTATAAAAATTCCCACCGGACACCGGACACAGTAGTAAAAAAAGGGCATGTCCAGGAAAAAGAGGACGTCTGGTCACCCTATACTTTCACAACGTATAAGCATGGGCGATTGGCTGGTCCAACTATAACTACCTCTATCTCCATCCCTTAGTGGTCCGAACTCTCACTGCTCCAAACATTAGTTGTTCTAGAGTCTGGCCTGCCACCTGTCATAGTAAGTTTTCTGTTTGTTTTGCTTTGCAAGGAGAGCTTGTTGAACTTCCCCATGGTTTGGAAGGGAAGGATTTAACAAACTGGCAACTGCAGTAATGCAACCTCTAAGCAACACCACTTGAGAAATTGAGCGGGCGAGTACTCTTGTACAATTGGCATGTTGCATATCTCTAAGAAAACAAAGTTTAGACGCTTATGATCTTTGAAAGATTTTTTTTATCAGCTTAGCTTCACTGTTTGAACATGACATTCCTACATGCCAAGGAATAGTTAGGGCTTGATGTCTGATATGAACAAAATTCCACTGTCTGGCAAATTGGTCAAACTCTGCAGAGGCAAAATTACTTAGTTTTTGCAGTTCCACCCATTTTGAGAAGTAATCTACCAGCAGCAGATACATTTTATCCTGAAGAAAAATTATGTCCATGCCTACTTTTTGCCAGGGTCTTTCTGGTGCAGGGTGTGGGAGAAGGGGCTGCCGGTATTTGGAACTTTGAAACTCTTTACATAGCTCACACATTGCACCAAAATTTACATTATCTAATACTATTACTGGCCAGAAGACTGTGACACAAGCTAGTTGGATACATTTCTCTGATCCTTTGTGAGCAGCACGGATAGAACTAAGTATTTTCAATCTTAGGAATTTAGGGACAAGTCATCCTTCAAAATTAACCCACATGCACAAGTTAGATCGTCTCTGTACGTCCAATATTGTTTTAACTCAGAAGCCACATCCTGTAGTGACTGAGGCAAGCCTTCCAACAATAATGTTACGCAAGCTATGCAAGCCTTCATCCCTGTCTGTGTGTTGCTGCAGCCTGCAGGGTTAGCAATTTGGCATCTAAGACTGGAGCATTAACTATCATTGAATATACCTGCAATTCCATTTCACTTTCCAGGTGTGTCAGTCCTTCTGGCAAGCCCGGGGAAAAAGGGTCTGATAAATACATTTCTGATTGAGGCTTGTATATTACGGGCAGCGGAAACCACTGCAGTCGCAACCTCATCCTCTGAAGTTTAGCTGTCCAGTCTACTAGGTGCTTTTTAAATATTGTGACAAGTGGCTTGTGGTCTGTCTTAACCACCACCTGTTCATTGTAAATGTCTTGATAGAAGTGTTCTGCCCCAAACACTATTGGAGCATATCACTGCTCTGTGTCCATCAGTGCCTTGGAAGCATAAGCAATAGGATGGCAATAGGATGGCCTTCCTGCAACAAGACTGCTCCAAGATCAGACTGAGATACATCTACAGAAAGTGTGACTGGTTTATTGATGTCATAATATTACAGAACAGGGTTTTTGCACCGCATAGTTTATTAACGGCCACCTTCTGCTCCTAATGCCACTCAACATATTGTTTCAAGAGGACCCTAAGAGGAGCAGTAACTTCAGAGAGATTTGGAAGGACAGATACGTTACAACTCCTAAGAATCTTTCCATGTCTTTTTTACATGCAGGAACATTCATGCCCTGAATGGCCTCCAGTGTAGCATCATCTGGTTGTATATAATTTGGTGTAAAACAGGTCCATGTACTGTATACCTACAGGACACGCATTAAATCTAACAATGTTTTTTCAATGCTCTTTCCATCAAAGCTGCACGCAGTTGATCATGCTCCTGCTCAGAAGATCCTCACCAAATAATACTGTCAATGTAAATCAACACCCCAGGTAAACCTTCAAAAACTCCACTGAATTTACAATGAGACTTCGGGGGCTGAACTTACACCATATGGCAAACGCTGAAACTTATAACGTCTCCAAAGTATATTGAATGTGCTTAAGTCAGTGATGCTCTCCTGTAATTTTATTTGCCAGAGCTCTTGAGCTGCATCCAGGACACTAAAGTAACAAGCACCTGACATCTGTGATGCAATCTGATCAGACAACGGATAGAGTTCTCGCATGAGCACATTATTAATGTCCTGTGGATCTAAGCAAATTACGATACGTTACTACGAGAGTTGACCTAATTTGTAGGCCTTTCCACTCAGAGATGATTCTCTCATTAACCAACCATTCTAATTTCTTCTTTAAGAGTTCCCTGAGAGCAGCAGCAACTTTATGCAAAGTATGGATCACTGGCTTAGCTCTTCCCTGATAACCATTCTATAGCTACCTGGCAGCTCCCCAGCATCAGTGAAACTCTTGGGATATTTTGCAATCAAGTAAAGAGGTTTGAATTTCTGGTATTAACAGAAACTGTTTCTAACACTAAAAAACACCATCATAACACATGCTAAGATTCATAAAACAGATGAACTATCTCTTGCTACCACACACAATTCTAGAACCCAGACTCTCCTATTACATGTGCATTTTAGACATCACTTACTTCCTATACAAATTACCAGCTTAACATTGGAACTTAACAAGTTTTATTGCTTATAAGAAGTCTTTCAAACCATTTCATTGGTATGAGATTTGCCTGAGCTCCAATATTTAATTTAAATTTGAAAATAATGAGAATTTATCAACTCAATTTTGGATGTCCATTTCATAGGAGCACATTTGTGTGAAATAGAAATAATCCACACACACACAAGTTCTCAAGTGTGCATCCTGACGAGACAGCTGAAGCATTTGATTAATTCATTTTCACTTCCTCCACAACCATGTCATCCTCCGAGGATGTAAACAATAACAATTGTGTCAATTTATTACACACGGAAATTTAATATTATAGTTTGAAATGATAGCGTGATATGAATCAAGTAAAATAATAGACATTTATTTACATTCCTACTGTCTCACTAGGCAAAATTATAAAATCATTTCATTATTGTTGTATTTTCTATGTACAGTAAACTCCTGACTATCTGTGCATGGATTAACTAGTTTGTGGATTATCTGCACAGCATTGTTTTTAACACAGTATTTTCCTTTGTAAAAAAAACTTATTGGAACACAAAAATGTTAACTCTGGGGCTCAAGAATGGCTTAAAAGAGATTTTAACATTACTTTTTCATGTTAACATACACCCCCAACATATTTGTCTTGACTTTGGGAAAAGGGTATGCTATTGATGAGTAAATACAGTAGCTGTAAGCAAAACCGTACATCGTTTCTGTGTTCAAGTGAATTATAAAAAAAAATTCATTTTCGTTTCTTTTGATAAATGGGCGACGGATTATTTGATATTCCCAATTACCAGTGCGTTGCTCGACACTGATTAACATGGATAGTCTGGAGTTTACTGCACACAGAATGAAAAACTTTCAGACACAATTTCAATATCGTATCATGTCTTTTCAGGTTATCAGGCTTTATAAACACACTGGACAGGAAGGTGTTAACATGTTGAGCTCCAGTGCTTAACCATTAACTCAAAAAATGCCACAACACACATTGACGTGTGCCTAGCACATCCTCCCACTAGTCCATCTTCCGCACTGTACTCATTTAGTATGGCCTGCACTCAGTGCTTGTTTTAAATAATGCCTTTAAAAAGTGTTTCCCTGTTTTGCAAGTGTATAATTGTGTTCATCTTATTCAAATGTCTATTTAATAATTTTCTTTCAATTTCAATCGCCATTGCGTAACTACGTTAGTGTTGCATCAGCTTTACTACGTCTTTGTATCCTTCCTCTAGAACATGACATAACATGGAACAACAATCCAACATAAGAGATTGCTGAGGAATAATGTTTTGTTATGTTTTTACTATTTTTCCAGTGTCAATTTTGTTTTGTGGAGCTTTGTATCTGTTCCTTTAACAGGACACCCACAGAAATTTCAGTTTCAATTTTCCTGACCTGGTTAACACAACTTCCCTGACCGCTACAGCAAGTCTATGTCTTCGGAGTTTTTCAAATTCTATGAAATTTTAACATTAAAAACAGTAAAGTACAGATTTATATGTGAATATCACAATTTCACAATATATAGTCTAAAAGCTTAAGCTAACAATAGGAAAGAAAATTATTAAAACAATCAATAACTCGTCCTTACAAAAAAATATATACATGTTTAAAACATTATAATATTCTGCTTACCAGCTGAATACAGTTTCACAGTAACATCATTTAAGCATAATCTGAGAGTATTTTATGTCTAATTGTTAAGACATCATGTGTGGGCTATTTTTAAAAATACAGTAAATTAAATAATGTTCGCTACATGTCTTCACTAAAAACTACAATCCCAATTTATCCTTCTCTAGTTTCAAAATTGCATTAAGTTCTGACTGTTCCAATTCTAGTTCCAATCTCACTTATTTTTCTGCCAATTCTCTCAACTCGTCAGAAATTAGTCTCTTTTATTTTACATTTTTGAGTTCTTAAGACTGTGTAGTTTTTGTTCTTAGAGAAAATCTTGATACCTTTTCCTTGCACAGTTTACACCAACCCAGTAGTATCATTCTGTGTGGTTAAAACTCAGAAAACTGAGCCTTGAAACCTGCATTTGCTTCAGAACACAATGATGCATATTATTTCCTGGATTTTTCTGCAGTATCGTCTGTAATCCTACCTGCGGAATGTAGCTCTTTGAGAACAACGTCTACCCTCTTTTGGCCAAGCACTAGATATTTCAAGATAATTTCAGGATCAAAACATGTCACAGCACGAACAAATTTATATTTGAGTTGGCTCCTTTCTTACATTTTTCGCAGTATACTTACAACAAACTTTTAAAATCAATTTGCATGCACAATTTTTCACTGTCAGGACATTTAGTTTCTTTCAATGACTTTTTACAGCTAAACCCAATATCAACTTTATCACTTGAAAGCAGATTGGCTGTCTTCGAAAGATCTAGTGAAATAGATTTTGCAGATGAAGATGCCTCTTTTACGTTTTCTGATTTCACACACCTTTTCATTAAATTATTCATCATTTCCAACAAATGTGTAAACAAAAAGGTAACAATGGGTCATTAGACTGAAATAGCCTAAGATAACCTTCATACTCTGAAGCAATTGTCTTGTATGCAGCTAATTTACATTTTAAAAGAGTATCTTTGAAAGTCTCTTTCAAAGACACCTTTTGTTTGCATGAGGGAAGGGATGACTCTACGACATACTTCTTCACATGGTCATAGAGAAGCATTGCCCTTGTCAAGCAGTCAGCATTTTCAAGCCACCTTATGAAACAAAATGTTTGTGCAAACAGTTTGCAAGAAGTGATTGCCGTAAATTCTGCTCTTCCAGCTCGGCTATCGTTAAAAAGATAATGTAAGCCCCTAAGGAACTGATTCAGATTCCGGCCAGCTTCTTTTAGCCCTGTTTTGATTGCACCATTTAATACATGAAGACCACAACTCAATATCAATCTAACGTCTATCACTGTCAGCAACAGTTTGCAGTTTACCTTACAGTTTTCTGAGGAAATTGAAATTGATGTTTGGTCCATCTATTGATACTTGCAGCAACCTATCAATCGACAAATTTCATTAACAATTCGTTAGCAGTTGCACGTCCCAAGACAACACTGTTCAAGTATTGCGTTGAAACTTTCTGCTGGTTTACATCCCAAAATCAAACAACTTGATCGATCTGACCACGTTGACTGATTGTATTCAACGATTCATCAAAACAAATCACATAGTTGGAGCATTATTTTAGGTCATCTAATAAACAAGTTTAGAAATGAGGTGTCACACTATAATTTATTACATGTGCTGCAATTGTTCTGCCAAATGTAAACTTTGAAGCTATGGCACTTTCTGAAAACATTTGCTAGAAAGTATTTCTTATATTTTCACAACAGTTGAGAGAACATTTTTTAACAACCACCTCTAAAGCTCATATTATTTCTACTTTTTTAACATCTCCTGTCACCAACGTTGCATGAGAAATATCAATTTTGTTCTTCTTCCCTTTCATATTATGGTTATCTAAAGTAAGTGGCTTTTCTTCTGTTGGACAGTCTAACACTAATGGTTCAGTAAGTTTTTTACTTGATGTAGCACACAAAAAAAAAAAGAGGAAACAGAAGGCTGTAATAACTTGGCACGAATATTCTTCTGACGTTGCTGTCCATTTGCAAGGGGTACTACATGCCTCTCCATGTTACTAAGTTTGAAATTTTTACTGTACACTTTACAAAATGCAACTGAACTGACCCGTGCAACATAACTTATCCAAGCTGCCAATTCTGGATTCAATTGTTCATCCAGCAATTGTCTGTTGAATGCACACTGATTAGTCATCCTGGCAATTATCAGAATGTCTCAATGCACCACTGGCCGAGAACAAAAAACGGAATATGGTAGAATAGTACAAATAACATAGCTTTTAAACCTGCAACACTAAGCAAAACATCTCATATTACTAACACGTACACAAATTAGTGAGCTGTGTGAGATGGCACGTACAGATATTAGCACACCATAACCTTAAATATCTAGGTTACAAAATTAAACAGCATTCTCGTGCCTGCAGTAATCATGCGCCCCATGTACTATTGTCCCCTTGTCAACAACATTGTTTGCCATACAAAAAATTGGGAATCGTTTCCAGAAACAAAAGTTCTTCACTGTGAAACATGTTAACGAAGCAAGTAGGCCTACCTGTTTCTATTTCTCCCACCCTAACAAATTAACTGCCTTCACCAACAACGAAATCAGAAACATTTGCTAAATTCACCAGTAATGGCGTCCCAGTTTCAATTAATGTTCCGACATGCCAAACATGTAAGTTGCTGGATTTTTACAGTATATATGAATTAGAAATATTGACGCAAATATATTTTCTCAGCTTCAAGTGGCTCTAAAGTAAGTACTGCTTTAGCAAAATAAAACAAAAAGGCAGAACGATGTTCGCTTGTTTACATTTGATCCACAGCACGGCCGTAGAAGAACAGGTCTGGACACTCGCCTGGAAACTTGACCCTCTTGTTGTTTGGCTGTAGTTCACCAAGTTACCGAGAATATTGTGTTTTATTGGCGCTTCAGTTAGGGCGGTCGGACTAAACTCCGCCCACTTCCTTTCCACTAAGATAAACAATTTACCAAAACGTATTTTTTATCAATTTATGAAATACTTTCTTCGCTCACAAATTTAAGAAAAGGCTCTAGCAATCTTTATTACTTTATAAATTTAACAGCGGATAAAAGTGGATGGAGTTTGAGTCCGACCGCCCGGAAAACAGCCCCAAAAAGTACGACATTCTCAGTAACTTGACGAACTACAGCCAAACAACAAGAGGGTCAAGCAAAATACATTGGTAGAGAGGCGTGTCCAGACCTGTTCTTCTACGACCGTGGTCCACAGGCCTTCATCTGCCAACTACGCTGGCGTAGCCAATGACTACAGTTTTCCAACCAGCAATGACTAAATAAAGGGTTTACACCCAGTCGACATTGGTTTACACTTTGGTGAGTTTTCGATTTTGCGGCAAAATGGTCAACTTTCTAACTTGTGTGCGTAAATTTGATATAAGAGTAAATATAAGGTGAAGTTATCTCTAAAAAAAATTCCTATATTTTTTTCCCTGACTTTCCATTATGAATATTACATTTCCCTGACTTTCCCTGAGCAATATTATATTTCCCTGACTTTCCAGAATGTGGGTACCCTGTTGAAGTGTTTTTGTATGCGAAATACTTTGTGCTGCGCAAAGTCAGTCTCCCTGGAGAACATGGCTTCGCGTGGGGTTGGACGCTGTTAGTCAGTTGAAGCCTCTCTTTGTGGCAGCCCAGGCCTCGGGAACTTGTTATTTTTGCCCAGGTAACAACGCTATGATTGATGAGTTGGGCAACAAGACGCCTCATCTAACCCAGGTCTTTCACCAGTCATTTTAGTTTCAATAGTTAAGTTTTAGTTACCAGAACAGTTTCCGCTGTTTAGACCCAGGGTTCCTCACCCCCTACCGGCCACAGCGTCCAGGGGGCTTAGTTTTACCCCGTATATTCACCGTCAGACTAGGGCTGTTTTCCTGTGCAACTCACTGTAGGGGATTATGCTCCAGACTCACTCAACTGGCACTGGCCTTCAGCAGATATCAGTTAATTGCTTATGGTGAGTAAACTACAGAAACTATTCCCATCTTTCCTTTATAAGGTAGTAGCTCACCCCGTCCCTTGTGACAGTGTACTTATTTGAGTGTGTTGTGGCATGGAGACTGGCCCTAACAAGTCTCCGAATAATCTATCATTGGTAGGTGCAACAATCCACTGGTACGTAGCCTGGCCAGTGGTCGTCGGCCTGTCGATCCTGGGATCTTCACCAAAGGAATTTCCCCCGTTGTTTCTGCCATGTAGCCTGTTCCCCACTATCCACCTCATCTCAGCTCTCCCTGCTGGCCGGTCTATTCTCTCCACTTTGTCACCATCCCATCCAACTCGCCTACCGAGTCAAAGTCTTCACCATTTATACGTCCCCTCCAGCACCTCTTGTCATAATGCCACCATTTCAACGTGGGGCCTGTTTCGTCACGTCGAAATATTAAAAATCTTAGCCTTTTGCACTCACAGAATAAAATCAGTAATTGCAAATTTTTTAAAACTTTTTCTCCCAAAATGACTAAACAAAACAATTCAATATTTTTATTACCTTCAATCTATATTGAAAGGAGTATACCTAACATTATTTCCAGATTTTTATCACCAGTCCTACATAAAAATATTTGAGCTGAAAAAATGGCAAACTTTCAATATTTCCATAGGCCTAGTTCAGGTATTTACAATGAATAACTGGAAAAAATAAATAAATAAAACTATATTTTTTCAACAATTGCTACTTATACTAGGCTATAATTAGAAAAAATACCAAATTTTGTTCTGTTCTCGTCCATAATGTAAAAATACTGCTATTAACAAAAAACTCAACTTTCTTTGCATTATTATACAGGTTCTGCAACCCACAAATCACTATGATTTTGAATAAACAATATGTGACTGAAAACCCTATCTTTTTATCTTTAAAATGATACCCAGCGCAGATATCTATGTTTATTATGTAACAATAATGTTTTTATACTCGCAATTGGGCTAACGCCCAGTGGTGATCAGATTCCTCCCCAACCCCACAGTTCCAATCCTCTAGTCCCTTCCTAAGCTTCCCAACTTTTCACAGTCACCAACTCTTCCCGCAGACCATTCCACTCCCTCACCGTCCTCACAAGCATCGACTGTCTACCTCTCTCCGTTCTACTCCACACCTTCTGAATTTTCTCACTGTTGCTACCTTCACCCTTAAAAGTTCCCTTAGTAGTTAGCTTGCAGGCCAAAATTCTACCTCCCCATTAATCATCCTATACACGAGCCTTTCCATCCTCCCCCTGTCCCTCGACAGTGTACATCCCAATTCCTTCATCATCTCGCCAGGCCTAAAGTTACTTTCCTCCTCATCAGCCTGACCGTGCCTTTTCCATTTATTCATCACCCACCTTGCTGCCCTTCTCTGCACTTCCTCCAGCTCCTGCACCTCCACGTACAGATCCCACTCACTGCAGCATATTCCAATACTGGACGAACCATCGTACAATATGCAGTTCCCTTCACCTCACCATCTAACCCCCTTCAACACCTTCCCTAGCGATCCTAAAGCCCTTCTTCCCTTCTTAACCACTCTGTCCACCTTAGATCTGCCTGTATCACAACTCCCAGATACTTATATTCAGTGGCTTCCTTTATCTTCTGCCCATCCCATCTGTATATCTCTCTTACTCATCACTCGCTTCTTAGTAAACCTCACCAACATGGTTTTACATACATTAATCTTCATTCTGTTTTCTACTGTCCAAGACCACAACCTATCAATATCCTCCAAGTTTATTCCACTGCCCATCTCTGTATATAGTACACAGTCATCTGCAAACAGTCTTATTTTACCTGTAATCCTGTCTCTCATGTCATTCACCATTATAGTGAATAACAAAGGCCCCAACAGATAATTACAAAAAGTAGTAAAACGCCAAATTTTAGTGCACCATTGTATCTAATAGGCCTAATACATGTACGTATCTAAAAAATTATTCCCTAAACCTAAAAAATATATTTGTGCTATAGATAGAATGTCTCAAAAACTTACAAAATTTTATGAAAATCATAAATCATGCAGCAACCTCGATTTAGATTTATATGGAAGGACCTAGATGCCATGCAATCCCGGATTGGAAAGTATAACTACTTCACTTGTGCCCCAGATGCAACGAAGCTGTAAAATGGAATACAATTTTATGCTTAAATGTTGGTAAAAGAGTTGAGTTGTGTGTAAATTGCATTTCTTTATTTTAAGAAAGACTTTTGTTTGCTATTGCAACGATATAACAGTGTTTTTAAGCAAATGTGTGATTGAGAATTTATTTTCACATTTGGGAATGCCAGTGGGTAGATGATTTAAAAACCTATATTACAAAATTATAGGAAAAAAATTAAATACTGTACAGTAAACTTCTATCGCTGTCGTACTAGAGGTTAATATGTAGTGGCAAGGAAATATTTACCGGTACATTAAAACATTTTTACGGTTGTCGCACAGCAGAAGTTGCAGTGTTTGTAAAAAAATGGCTTGTATAATGCAGCACCATTCATACTGCGATAAAAATTACTTAGCCAATAAGAAAGAAGATCATGACAATGTGAACAGCTGCGATAAAACATGCTATAACGCAGCTGCGATTGTTGCTTGCAAACGAGAAGGTTAATTTTGTAAAAAAAAAAAAAAAAAAAACTAGCATGAAAAAACATAACAGCTGAACAATGTAGGTCTTCACTTGTCTCATTCAGCTTCCAATTTTGCTTAAGAGGGTACTGCAAGGAACAAAACACCCCGTAGCTGTCGCAGTATTATATAATCAAGCAACAATATTTCACATGCGGCTATCACAAATTGCAGTCACTGTTGCAGCAACGCAGTAATGAGCAATGCCCTTAACAAAAAGGTTTAGTGTTGCATCACGTCTTCTGCATTGTGTTATGATGTAATCACATAGGCGGGACAATAGTGACAACTGTCGCACCATGAAAACAAAAGAGGTTTACCAATCAGATACAAAGTTTCTATGACGCCAGCATGACAGCACACTATGCAAATTTGGAATAGACATTACATCAATTTTAAGAAAGTGTAAGTTTAATTTTGCATCCCAGTGTTGGTGAAACTGGTGAGTAGGTAGTGAATTGTGTTTACATATTTTAAGTTAGATTTTCGTTGGTTATCATTAGCAAATGTGTAACTGAACCTTTGTTTCCGCATTTCGGAATGACCGTCGGTGTGGCATTTAAAATGTAGGCCTACTACAAATAAACTTAAAAAACTGTAAACATCCATGGCTACCATACAGGAGGTTGTAGGCCTACTGTATGTATTTAAAAGTAATATTTTTTTAGTATTTTTTGCACAACAGCCAAACTAGTATTCAAAATAATTAGGATGTTTAGCATCACATCGCTTCTGTCATGTCACTCTGTTGGGCCTATTTGATTCCACCATAGTTGCGTTATTGCGATGCCAGCATTATACACTTCACTTGTATTGTTAAGAGCCCCATACACCAGGAGCTAGATGCTGCTTTTGAGGAACTGAACCAGGTTGACAATAAGAGCTAGACTGGCTTGTGGGTCAACAACTGTTATCACCTTTACGTGCTGCGTGTGAAAACTGTGTTCAGTGTTGTGGTCACTGGTTTTTCCAATGGGACGTTAAGCTGCGGTCATACTTTATTTACAGAAAGTGCATAGCAAAGTTCAGCACGTGCTACTCTATTTATGTTTTATGATTTCAGTTGGTATTTACGACAGCAGTCAGAAAATGTCTTTTTAACCGTTCTGAGATGCCACATAACCATATTCCTAAGAATTATATCTAGAAAACAAAAATAGACAAGCATACGTAGTTTTAAATGTATTTCTTCTCATAGATTATGGCACAGTTTCACCAACCGCGGCTAAGCATTTTTTAACATTTGTTAAAAAGGATTAACTGAAGAATTTATGTGTTAAATCTTCTGTTAGGCTAATCCTCTACAACAAATATGAAATGCTTAATATAGGTTGGTGAAACCGTAACCTAACATAATGGCTATAGGGAGAGAGAAGAGCTGTAAACAGTTCTATGAGTATGTTCGGAAGATGAGAGGAGGGGATGGAGGGATTCCACAGTTGAAAGATAGGGAGGGTCTGGTCGCATCAATAGATGAGGCGAAGGCTGATATGCTACAAAAACAGTACAGTACCTGGATGTCTTTGAGCCACATGACATGTGACAAAGGAAAGATAAGGGGGATAGGAAAGGAGGTGACAAATTTTGAATATAAGTGAAGGATATAGCCTAGCAAGGTGATCGGACCAGACGGTATTGGAAATCGGGCATTCAAGTTTGCTGTAAGGAGTTGATTACATATCTCAAAGTGCTGTTTGACAGGTCACTGGAACAAGGTAAACTCCCACTTGAATGGAAGGAGGCACTGGTGGTAAAAATATACAAGCAGGGAGAGGATAGGTCGCACCCCAGCAGTTACAGGCCAGTGAGTCTTACATCAAATACCGAGAAGGTGATGTAACAATTAGTAGCACAGCACGTAGTTAAGGTGATAAATGAAAAGAACTGGCTGAGGGAATACCAACATGGCTTCAGAGAAGGATATTCATGTGAGACTCAGTTGGCCGGTCTGTTGGAGGACCTGGTGAAAGCTGTTGATGAGGGAAAGCAAGTGGATGCCTCTTTTATTGACTTTGAAAAGGCCTTTGACAAGGTGCCTCATGGGAAACTTATGCAAAAGGTGGATGACCTATTAGAAGACAAGAGGTTGGTAGGGTGGATAGATTTCCTCAAGGGAAGGGTTCAGGGATTGAAAGTGGGGGGTACTGTGTCAATTGATGGAAAGGCCTCTTCATGGGTGTCACAGGGAAGTGTGCTAGGTGCAATATTGTTTACCATTATGGTTAATGATTAAGGTTTGGAGGTTAACAGCAGAATACGATTATTCGCTGATGTGCTCTATTCAGTGGTGGGACGCAAGACAAGTTACAGGAAGATATTGAGTGGATAAGGCTGTGGACACTTGAAAACAAAAGGAAGATAAATGTTAGAAAAACTGAACTCATGCGGTTTACAAGGAAAAGGCTAAAGAGCAGGGAAGTCTACAGATGGGCAGGCCTGGAGATACAGAAGGCGAGGCATCCGAGTATAAGTACCTAAGAGTAGTTCTACATGAAAATCTTGGGTGGAAAAGCCAAGTTCAGAGAGTGGTCGCAAAGGGTAGGAAAGTGCTAGGAATGATGGGTAGGATATTAAAGGGAACCAGCTCGGAGGTCAATGAGAAGGCCTACAACACCTTGGTCTGGCCTGTTCTTGAGTACGCTGCAGCTGAGTGGGACCCCATGTTGAGGTGGAGGTGAAGGAACTGAAGAAGGTGCAGAGAAGGGCAGCCAAATGGGTGAAGGGTAAATGGAGAAGGCGGGGGCAGGATGGAGAGGATTAAAGTAGTTACAGGCCATCAGTGATGATGAGGGACATGGGATGGAACACACTGAGTGATAGGAGGAGGGTGGAAAGACTGGTTAGGATGTATAAGATAGTGGGACAGGACGGAGGATGGAGTGCACTAGCTGAACATCTACCTAGATGAGGGTGGTTATATAGGTAGAGGCAACAACAGTAAAGAGATACAGCGGGTCTGGTGGAGGACAGGGCGGGGACTACAGTCGATGCTGGTTAGGACGGTCCGGGAGTGGAATTTGTTGCACGAGGTGGTGGTGCCGTTGCAGGTGTGGGACAGTTTAGGAAGACTTTGGAGAGGATATTGTAGGGGTGTTTGGATGCTTGCCACCGAGCGCTTGCCCGATAGCAAGAAATATTATAATAATGTAAAATTTTCTGTTAACCCAAATACGTACAAAACAGAGGTTTGTGAAACCAGGCATAAGATTTTGAACACATACTCAGCAGTATTTATTCTAAAAAAACTTACTCCTAACAAACTGCAACAATGTACATGTGCCAGCTGTATAGGGCTCTTAATACTTTACACATACTTATTTTAATTCATTATATTTATTTTGGCAAGGCTAATTTTCGTATAAATTCTGTACAGGTCTACCACAAAGAAAAAATTAATTTCAATCATTTAACTATTAACGTAAAAGTGTCACAATCATAGAAAATGCAACAAAACTGTTTCAAGTAAATACAATCAAAGCAACTGTCAATTCAACGTTAGAATTAAATACAGTACCTTCAACCCATTTAAATCAGCCATTATTTATCAAATCTGAAAGAGTGCGATCTCAGTACTATTTATTCTACCATTAAAACACTATAAAATTACATATTTATAACTAACCACTGAACAAGGAGAAAATCTTTTCAAAAACAAAACAAAACATATGCTGGCTGTTTTAAACAAAACCTCATAGATAAAAGCAACAATCAAGTGGTGGCAGTGCCTATTCGCAGTGTCACCTTCTCCCGATCGCAGCACTGCATACGACAAAATGGAGAGCAAAGAAGGCATCAAAAATGCTATTTGGCAATTTGTTTGCTTCATATGTATTTAAAATTTTCGTTTTTGTGCAAACCAGGCGAAATTAAAGTATGTTTCAACCACTAGAAGAAATGTATGGGTGTATTGATTGTGTAGAGAATTTTTGCTGCCTGTATATCAAAGTATTGGCAGTTAAAAATAGGCTATTAATTGATACGTAGGGCCCGGTAATTTTCGCGAAAAGATTTTTGCATCACGTTGTTTCAGTGTCTTACGTACGCACCTGCAACTCTGCTTTGTGGTCAGCGATTGGATACCGTAACATACAACGTCATGTAATCAAACCCGCAAATCACAGACGCCACGTGTCGCAGTTGTCCGTGTATCGATTGGCACAGTCAAATGAATAACGACTCT
>PNEQ01118797.1:0-33344 GCA_003012365.1 Medauroidea extradentata
ATGTAATACAAACCAGTGTTGTACAGCATATTGATGTTAGAGCTGTAGACTGTATGCACGTATAGCATATAAGTACATGTCATGATATTCTCCCTGGAAAGCAACAAGATTCGACGATGGAATGAACTTAGGAGAAAATTGAACCTACTACGAATGATGTGTTAATGGCGAAGCCATCATTACCTTCTGTTTCATATGTCAACAGCCCGGAATATCTGTCAATGACTTCAAGATACCCTTGTTGATTCTGTGACATGATTTACAGTACATGTTGACATGGTAGGATAGGTGGTATGAGACGAAAAACATGTATGAATAATGACAGTTTGATTTATTTTATACTATGAGTGTTAGAAGTGCGGGCGCGAGTTCAGGTGTATTAATACGTCTATCAGTCAATTGGGAATATGACGAGATGATTACGATGAACGTGTTGAAAGTTGAGAAGCTAAAGCATCTACGGTTGTACAGACATTTATAATAAAAATGTAATTGTACTGATGTGTATGGCTTTCTGAGGTAGTCTGAAGACATATATTGAAATGAAATCAGCAAGGACTAGCGTACATTACATCATAGTATGAAAGAAAATTCGGTTTGATAACCTTGAGAACAGTTGGAAAATCACTGAGTCAAGAAACAAAATGTATGGTTGGAGTGCTATTACACTAAACCGGTACCGTATTAAGACACACATTGTAGGAAAGCGAACAGGACGAAGCACATACCACTGTATGATATTTATTAAATTGAATGAATAAGAGATGATTAAGTCAGGTTATATGCGACGTAACTTGCCCATGACCACAACTCACTTCGGAAAAAAAAATAGAACAGTATGTGTTCGATATATCCTGTAACTAGTGGAATTGTAGCAGTGAAGCAGAATTTAATCTACATCAGTGAGTAAGTTATGACGAGATGTGAGCTCGTGTTGAACAACTTCGGCTAGCACTGCGGTAGCTTTACCTCCTCTGTTGGCGATATCTTCACCGGTGATAACTACCTACATGACAATGACTATGTCGGCGCATGGGACTTCCTTGTCAAAACTGACAATGTATGAGACTGGGTCAACTAAGCATGGATGAAGCTTCTGTTACGAAGCCTTAGTTTGCATTGTGACGACACGAAATTGATGAGCGCAATAAACTAAGGTTTTTTGATGCTTAATCAAGCAATACATGGACTTGACTGTGATAGTTTTATAGTGAAGTCTAAATATATTTCCAAGGTATGTGGTGTTTTTTTTACAAGTAGTTGATTATATATTGAATGTACATAAATGTTTATAATTAAGGGAACAGGGTTTTTTAATTAACGTGGGTGTTTGACGAGAATAAATATTACGATTTAAATACTTTTTTCGAGTACAAAGTAAAGATAGAATAAAAATAGTAATATATGAAACTGAGGTAGTTGTTCTGATATGGAAGAAGGCCAGTGATACGATATTGGATGATGGTATATGCATGGCTGTGTGATGTCGTGTATATGAAACTGCTCGCTAAGCAGAGACAATGTCATACGCGCGTATATGTACTGCAGAAGAGTGTAATGATCAGTTCGGACAGGTTCTGACGGGACTGTTGGAGAGTGAATTTAGAGTTGTGAGGGGGTATTCGATGGTAGGTGCGAGGGCCTAGGAGTGGTGTGTTTAGCATAAGTAGTGTGAATATGAAATTGTACACCTGTTTCTTCGATGTAACTGTCCTAAAAATATGTTATTTTCAAAACGATTGATTGATTTTATCGGAAAATTAAGGAAATGTAGCTAATTTGGTAGGAGAGTTAGTGTAGACGATGAAGTTCCGTAGGAAACAATGTCAGTGTAGTTATAATAAAAATATTTATCAAACATTTTTTTAATAATTGATTGATTGTATTGGGAATTGATCGGATATAGCTAAGAAATATGTCATGTATTTGAAACTAATATGTCAAGTTTTTGAAACTATAGTTACAATGTTAAAAAACCGATAATTTTAAAATTAATTATGTAGTCGCAATCGATGGTTGTTACTACTTACGGTCTTCTAGTTGCTATGTGAAGACACTGGTGACATGCTGTGTAGTGAGAATTATAAAGGAAATAATGTTTAGTCGACGTGTAAGAAAGTGGCGGTAAAGTTGGGAGAGGGGGGTGGAGGGGGGGTGTAGTAGGTTGAGGGGGTTATAACACGAGTGTCGGGGGGAGGGGAAAGTTGGGGGGGAATCCATCACGTGACTAACAGCCAATTAAAATAAAGGAAGGTGTACTGGTAGGGGAGGGGGATAAGTTAATATATACATGTAAAAGTGGTGGGGGGCGTCATTTTGTCGATGGAGTTCGTCCGGGTAAGATGTGTCGGTAGTTGGTTTAATTAAATACTTTTTATATAAAAAGATTTTTATTAAATAGTTTTTTATTAAAAAGTTTTTTACTAAAAAGTTTTTCATTAAAAATAATACGTGCGGGGTTATAATGGATAGTGAAATCGAAAAATGTTTGGAAGAAACACCAAGATGGCGGCCGGAAACAAGATGGCATCCGGAATCAAGATGGAGGTAAAATTTTTGGTAATTTAAAAAATTTTTAAGTTTTTTTGTAATTTTTTTGAAATTTTCGAAATTTTGTTAATTTGACACTCAAGATCAAGGTTAAGGTCAAGGTCAAGTTCAAAGGTCAAGGTCATACAACATGGCGGCCGGGGACGTGACGTCACAACATGGCGGTCAAATCCTCACTTGGCAGAAATCCTCACACCGAATCCATGTCCCAGAAGGAACTAAATCTATCTACTTATGTTTTTTTTAAAGTGTCATAAATTGCTTATTAACTAATTTGAAAATTCAAATAAAATAATGCAAATAATAACTTTAAAAACGAATCAATGTCCATATGTTATTTGGCGTAGCCGTTTTACGGTGGCGAAGCTACAGGCCTACTTGCAGCTTTTGAAATGTTTTCATCCATTGAAGAACCATAAGTACGCGTCCAAGCACAGCAGAAATATTCAATAGAGTAAATTATCTAGGCTAAAAACACGTTATCAAATAAACATTATTGAAGAAAGTAAAAAAAAAAAAAAAATTAAAAAATCGACGATACAAGTATACTACTTCAAATATTGCATTACATACAACGATTCCGAAAACACAATTGTAAATAATACATTGTTTATAAGTTTCGTACATCTAATATAGGCTTTTATATGTCGCACTAAATGTGGACGTACAGCTGCGGTAAAAATTAAACGAAAAGGAATCTTAATCTTGGAATAGACTTGCAGACTGCAGTATACATTATCGACAAGATATTCAACAAACGTAAACAAAAGTAATGCAAATTACTTGTGCAGTCAAGTGTAGTGGAAGATAAAAATAATAATACATTTAACTAGGTTTATACATCTGAAACAGTAGCGCTAAAATGAAGTAACTTACTTTAAAATTGATTCACAAAAATTTAGAAAAAAAAGGAAAAAATTATAGAACATGTGTGGGAGGCAGAGAGATAATTAATGAAAAAGTTAGTCAAGATAATGGGTTAGTAAAATTATAAAATCTAAATTGATAACATTGTCTTAATTTTTAAATATATGATTTCAAAAATTTCTAATTTTTTTGTCAAACTTTGAGTGGATGGACGAAGTGGCTGTAGACAGTACCTGTTTTCTGAAGCATAAATTTATTTACGTATTTTAGAATAGCGAAGTTAAAGTATTTTGCCTTCTCTTGCACTTAAACTATCTTCAAACCACCTCATATTACATTTACACTTGAATAGCATTTTTATATAAAAATAAAAACATCTTACAAAGATTATACAAATCGGACATTTACTGACGAATATGTACCTTTATATAAAATGCCGAAGTGGCGGAAAGGTTTCGAAAGAATACGGCCGAAGGGGGAAAGGAGGGGAAACCAAAAAAATCCCGATTCATGAAATGTTTACGAAAAAGTACAGAAGTTAAGTTGAAACAGTGTCGGTATCACAGAAAGCCCAGCAAGTTGTTATCAGAGTGTAAAGAAAATGCATGGTAAGTCAGTGTAATGAAATAAGTAAAGGGGTTGTTACACTGTTACATCTAGTTATGTATAATATCCACTTTTCTGTTTGATTTCAAAACTCGTATTAAGAATATTTCTCAAGACAGTAGTCAGTTGTGGTTACGCTGAATTTAATCTCTTTTTAATGTCCACTTGTTTGATTACATAACTAATTAAATATATTTTAATTTATGTTGCAACTGTGGCACGGTGGCCTTTGTTGTCGATTACGACGCTGTCACGCCTTCTACTTGACAGAATATTTACAAAAAATGATGTTCACAAAATGGTTTAAGGTTTTGTTAAAGTAAAATGCTCAATGTCGTAGGAGGAATAATTTACCATGGTTGCATAATAGGCACTAAGGGCCAGTTTCACTAACGAAGTTTAACTTCGCTTCAAAGCGAGATTAACAAAACTCGATGAAGAGCTAAACCTGAGTTTAAGTTAGAGGTGCGTTCCACCAACAACACAGCAAGTTTACGTTACCAGAGATTAGTTAAACTTGGCTGCACGATGAGTTGTGTGATCTGAGTTGCTTTAATTGTGTCGGAAATTCCCGAACACTTGTCGGAAATTGCCGAATGTGTGTTTGTGTGTTTATGAATTATTTCATTTGGAAACTTTGTTACAATGTTCTTGAGGGGAAGAAGGGAGTGATTGCATCTTACTATCTAGAGGGAAGGGGGGGGCGAAATATAGCTAGGGGGCTAGGTACCCCTGGTAAAACTTTGGAGCGAAGCATGAAAGAATGACCAGGGGAAGATAATCCAGCAAATATAATTTACATTATTTTATTGCTGTAAATGTAAATGTTTATCTACACACAATTGTTTAATTATTTTCTCGTCTGTATATGATTTGCTAACCTGAAAGTACCGGACGTTAAACCGAATCTCATACACGGTAGAAAAAAGTTTTGTACTTTTACAAAGAAATTCTTTGGAATCCCAGTTGCCAAAGAAATTCCTTGTAAATCTACAATGGTTGTCCTTGTAATAAAATACAAAGTATATATTCGTAAAGTTACAAGGAATAACATTGTACTTAGTTGTACTTTAAATAAGGAAAGAATAAATTTCAATGTTCACTGTGGTGCTTCATAAATAACACTGAACTTATTTATCAAATAACTTTTTAATAAAATACGCTTACACGAAATTATTTTGAAAATAATACAAGTTTGGAGGTGACAAGCGTTGAACCCCTGCTCCTATTTGTAGAACCTACGCATCCTGCCTCTAGACCACTGTGACTTCTGTACAGTTGGTGTATGTATTAATAAAAGTGAATGGACCGATTGTTTTGACAAGCGGAAATGTATTTGGAAGTCTGTATCATCTTTCTCATTAAAATAATGATTCATTTCTCTAATCCTACGCGGCAGATACACAGGAATAACGTCTTCATCATCTGTATTGTCTTCGATACCAAATTATATAGTGCTAGTGCCATTATATTTTGAACTTAAGCGAGATTAGTGACGTTACCATGCCAAAAACGAGCAGTTAAATTTAATCTCGCTTAAGACGAGAAAATCGAGTTTAACTGCTTGGTGAAACCCAAAACATGTATAATCCAGATTAAGTACCGAGTAATCTAGATTAAATTGCTTAAACTTGGTTGGTGAAACCGGTCCTAAATGAACTATATTTAAACCAAGGTTTTTGAAGTGATCTTTTAAGCAAAGAAAAAATATTTTAGTACCTTAGTAAACACTTTTATCGTCAAGCGTTTTTTCTGCTGTAACAGCTGTATTGTTGATGGTTATTATTATATCTGTTATTCTGTGTCATTTAATGCTTCAACTATAATAATCACTGTTTCTGTGTTATTGATATAAAATGAGACTCTTGTGCTCAAACTATTGTGGTGCCTAGTTGGCTATGATTAATTACAGTGATTAAGATTCTCTGGGCTAAGTACATGTAATTACTAAGTTTTTATACAAGTACATCTATCATGATAAACTGCTAACACGACTAAATACGTTAAATACTGTTAATCTTGTAATATTTATGTGTATATTGATAAATAATCCATGTTGTATTTTACCAAAAAGTGTTCTACTTGTAGACTAGTACTACAAATTGATAAGATTTATTTATTCTTTTTTCTTTTTTGTTGTTTGACCATGCGTAACTAGGCACTTGCAAAACTCACTTATTTCGCCTGTGTTATTATTATTTTTAAACACTGTCAATTATAGAATGTATGTGATATATAAAGTTCAGTGTAAGAGAAGGCAAATTTGCCTTAACTGCGCTAAATAAAGACGTTTCACTATTATTATTATTATTATTATTATTAAATCAACCAACGGTACGTCTAATAAACCATTACTAACAGTAGAGAATATCACTAACGTGGAACAATGCAGAACACTAAAGGTAAATAACAGAGTTCAAAGTTTGAAATAACGACCAAAACCAAAACTGACACACATTATCTACTTACTCTGGCAAGAATTAATTATATGAGTTTACAGATACCCATATATACATAACTAATTCCAATCATATGACCTAAATATAAAATTTGTTTATATTTTCAGATCTAATCTTGTCAAACGTATATATTTGTGTGCACCACGTTTAAAAGCCGGGAGTGTTGGCGAGTTCCGCAATTTGGCCGGTAAACTGTTCAAAGATCGAGCAACAGAGACGGTAAATTACCTTGAGGATGAATGCCAGTTGTGGGTAGGATGCTTTAGATCTTGTGTTGAAGTTGTGATTGTTCCGTATGGTCTCTAGCCTGCTTGCCAAGTATTCAGGGGCGGCATCTAGCGATGAATGCATTTTACAGGCCAGAGTTGGACTGTGATGTCAACGCCTCTCGTTTAGACGAATCCAGTTTAAATTATCCAAATAGAGGATATTTTATTTTATAACGTCCAAATTCAGGCTCGGGCTGATTTACAATTGGTATGTGGTCACAAACTATTAACGTTACTGAACAAATATTAATTGTGAACATGATAATACTGTGACGCAAACACAACATAGAACTTATAATTGTAAGGTAGCATTACAAGGTTTTAAAATATAAATGTAACATTAAGTTAAATAAATAATTACTAAATTTCAAATATTTCGAATAAAAAACTAAAGATATGGGAAGAAAACATGAAAAGAAAAATGTCAAGAAAAAACATTTGCTTGGGCTTTAGTATTATTGTCTATTGTAAGTAGTTCTGTAGCAGAAATTACTTATATTTCTCCCTGAAAGTTTAGTGTGAAAGACTTCTTAAATCTCCTGGTAGGTCATTCCAAGCCTTGCTGGCCATATATGTGAATGAATATTTATAAATTGATTTCGTGTATAAAGACAGTTAAAATTAGATTTTATGTCGTGTGTTGTGATTATGAACTGAGATAAAATTAATGAGACTTTCCGATAAATATGTTGGTACCTGGGTATATATAATTATTTTTAATTGAGTAGTGAAAGATATAATCTTCTATTTTCCATGTTAAACCATATAGAATTGAAAGAAAAGTGCTTTCGTGACATGATATCCCTTTTTCAAGTTAAAATAATTTCTTAAACATGTGTCCCGTACCTTCTGTAGGCCTATACGATTTTATTGTGTTTTGCTTATATTAACAAACAATCCGGCACGGTAGTTAAATTGATAGTACTAACGTATCGCACAAATATACTTTTATGTCAGTAGTTAAAATATTCTTAAGTATGTCGATATTTGTTTAGCCCAGGATAGATTTTTGTCGAATATAAATCCTAAGTTTTATAGCAATTCTATTTCGGCATTATTTCCCCGTTTATTGATATATATTTGTAATAATTAATTTTCTTTAACATTACGTGTGATCCAAATATCACAATGAACTTTTTTTTGGTTGAGATTTAAGGAATTTATTTCACACCATTTGGATGGATTTTGTCAATCACAGTTTATCTCCGAGATTTTCTCGTCTATTTCATCTTCATGACAGGATTTTTTATTTTTATCTATTTTGTCTTTATTTACTGTTGGCGCAGTAAAGGCAATCTTTGCCTTCTCTTCCACTGGACCCGGTGTACATGAGCACGTATCAAAAATACAGTAATTCCTCTTACATACAAATTAATAATACACAAATTTCCTAAATATGTCAAGAAAACACAATAAATCTTGCTAACAAGATTGACACACAAATTTACGTTTGCATATTACCATGCAATTTGTTATTTGATTTTCTTGTAGATCATCAATTTACAATTTAAAAGCTTTCAAATTTTAATAGGAAATTTTTTCTAATTTTATTACGTGTGAAGATTTCTGAGATAAATAAGTTTTACTTGATTAAAAATACCTACAGTTCTAGATTAAATAAATGCATACAGCAAGATCCAGTAATTTGAAATACACGGCATTAGCTTGCATTACAATTATAACTTAGATCTTGAGGTAACGTTACTATTAGAACATTGGTAATCTGTATGACACATACACACACATATACATGCACTCACACTGATACACATGTACATAAATATTCACATACACACGCACACATAAATATACATACAAATACATACACATATACATATATGAATTCATTAATAGCATGTTTCTGCTTTTATAAAAAAAACTCCAAAAACCAAATACAACCAAGGTTTATACAAAATAATTTTAATTGAGTACATTGAATAAATTAATGCAACGTATTAGGCTACAGCGTATGTGTTAATGAGTTTGTGCTGCGACAGAGAACAAGTGGGTTTCCACGCGTCTTCTGAAAGTATGTGCGTTGGGAATGTCTCTCAAACGTCTTGGCAGCTGGTTCCACTACCGCACGGCATTCGCTGTAAATGAGTTTAAGAAGAAACTGAGTGTCATCTGAGTATTGTAAATACTTTAAATGTTTAAAGCATGACACAATTAAATTTATGTACAGTGAGAACAGCAAAGGTCCGAGAATTGATCCCTGTTCGAACCTTTTGTCACAGAGATCCAGTCGGAACATAATTTTCCATCGCTAGTGTTGACTTACATCTGTTGTGAACGATTTTATAAATAACTTCTGAACCACTGACAAGTACCACGTGACACCCCAGCAGCCGCCAGTTTTACTGACAGTTGCTTATGGTTTACGGTATCGAAGGCATTAGTGAAATCAAGGAATACAACAAACGTAACCTTCCCTTCGTCCATGGCTTTGTAAACAAAATTTGTAATATCTAATAACGCCGTATATGTACAGAGAAGTGGCCGTAATCCAGATTGCCTGATGTAAAGTAAGATATTTTTGTCAATGTATTCAGATAACTGGTAATGTACTATCTTATCTACCATTTTTTACATCATCGGTAAGATGCTTATTGGGCGCAGATCTTTATGTTCCGTAGGATTACTGGCTTTATTCATTAGAATTATTTTTTACTTACCATTTAGCGGGTAAAACAGAACATTGTAAGGAGTAGTTTATTTTATGTACTATTATAGGGAAATAGTAGAGGGAGCAGACTTTAATCATGTTTACATTTATGTAATCTACCCATACGGCTGATGTTTTGATACTGTTAATGCAATTATATACTTCGCTAACGTGTACTGGCAGAAACTAAATTCTGCTGCCACTGCTACTGTATTAGCAAGTATATATTTATTATTAGAGAGGATCCAATTCGCTATTATGCTAGAGGAAACAAAAAGTTGTTTGATTCATTTGGCTGTCTCTTTCTTTAATTTCACTGCGAATAGCAGTTGTTAACCACTGGTACTGTCTTTTCTAGGTTGGTTGTGTTTGATGGGCGCATAATTATCAAATAATATTGTTAAATAATTATTGAAAAAAGAGACTTTCTCATCTAAGTTATTAGCAGTGAAGACGATATGTTTGACAGGTCCTGAATAAAAGTTTCACTGTTGAAACATTTGAAACTTCTATATTGTTTTCCTTGCGTTTTCGTAATTGGACTACAAAGAGTTAACGATAGACAAATAAAATTGTGGTCTGTAAACACAATAGTACTGTTTCGGCCGCAGTAGGAAATATTATCACCATACTTAATCAGTATTAATTCTATTAGTGTTTCACTGAACAAGGTTATTCGGATTGGGGATGATACGAGATGTTTACATCCGTGTATTGATATCAAATCAATAAGGTATTTGACGTCAGGAGTAGGTTTAAACATATTAATATTAAAATCTCCTAAGTTAATAATATTTTCATACAACTGGACTAAATACTCCATAACATTTTCTAGTTGATCTAGTTCTTGTATGAGACGTCTGGTGGTTTGTATAGCACGCCTTTTGCAAGTTTTTGACGTTTGTGTACAACTTATACGTGAAGGTGTTCTAGCTTCGTGTTACTTGCAATGCCAGCAACTGTTTGTGTATCTAATTTCTTAATATTCTTTCTGTCGCTTATGTAAAAGCAGACGCCTTCAACTAACCGATTCCCTTGTCTGTCTGATCTAGTTTTTTTTATAACCCAGTATCATGAGAAACGAGGAAGGATAAGAATGGCGCAACCATGTTTCTGAAATAGAAAACATATGAATATCATTTCTGATTATAATGTCACGGACGTTGTCAACGTTTCTAAATAACGAACGAACATTTAGAGGTCAGGGATGACCATAGTAAGTCCTCTTCGCCACAGGACAGCTCTGTTATTACGAGTAGACCTACCAAATACACCATACATTACATCAAAGTTTCCCAACAATATGTATAAAATGAACAAAATGTATACAAGTGGCTAATTATTAACTGTTAAATAAATTGACTGTATTAAAAAGTAGATTATAATTATGCTAAGAAGAGAAATAATATATGATTACTGCAAGTTTAAAACAACACCAGTATGCATGATATAGAAGTTTTAATTACAATAGTAATAATAATAAATTTAGTGCGTAATCTCAAGGGAAAAAAGTGTGTCCGCTTGAAGAAAACTAAATTTAGGAAATATAGTTCACGCGCAAGACACTTACAGTTTTGTGATGCCGATTATTTCGGAATGCCTTGGAGATTATCTTTGCGCGTCACCCTGAACTATACTAAGTGCAATGTTGATCACGCCGTCCGTAGTCCACACCCATTTTATACCAAACTTGTTTATAATTCCTGCAGCAGTGACAGCCTTGAAGCAGTGAGGCCCTCCTTTATTTTGACCCCCGTACCCTTTAACTGTTTCTTGTTATGGAACATCTCATTTATCTTGCGATATGTCGCGAACTTCACTATTATATGTCTCTCACTGTTTGACTTTCGACCAACGCGATGACGTGTTCTCTTGGCTTAAGGCCAAACACTAAACGAACACAGGCATTTTGTGTTTTGTTAGGCTGCTTCAGTCACTTACGGCAAGATTCGTTGGATTTTTGACTAATTTCCTGAAAATAGCAATTTGAACCATATTTTCAAGACTAAAATTGTTAACGAGTACTTTTCTATATTACTGCATGTTATATTAAATAACATAAAGATAATTTGCAAATGTATAAAGGCATTGAACTGTGAGTTCATTCGAGGAACGATGTATAACGTTGACTACCTCTGTACAAAATTATGACACCCACAACACATTTTGATAGAAAATTGACTTATGTTGTTCCTCAAATGACTGATTCAATTGTTCGAATTATTTTGTAGCAGCCTAAGTTCTGCACACCGTTCGGCGGCCCGGACAAACGGCCACCTGAAGATTTTCTAGTATTTATTTTAATCGTCACATTAGTTGTGCAATTTTTAGCCTTTTTTATGTGACAAACATACGTCCCACTAACACTTCAGACACACGAAAGTACGTCGAGGCGGCAGCCTTAACAAATACGTTATATTGGGTAAACAATTGCTTATGAAGTTGTCAAATACAATTATCTAAGGATATTGTTTTGTACTTTTTCACATTGACTTTCAAAAACATTTATAGATGACTGGTTGTTGTTTATAAATTCGTTAATCAAGAAAATTTTTTGTTCATAAATTTGCAAAAGCTATTTATTGTCTAGGAATGTGACTTTTTTATTTTTGGAAATTGACTTCGAAAAAAACTAACATTTTAAAAATTGATGCTTTTTCTGCTGAATAGTGTAGCCTACCATGTACTCTTAAGTCAGTTTTTCTATGCTGTCTTCAGTTTGATACATTTTTTCTTTAAAAAACTTCAGACGCGGTATCGAGAAAACTGTGGAGGAACTGGACGAAATACACACACCTATTATCAGCAATAAATAAAAAGTATACTCTAATTTATGGCATTGTTTCGTTTCAAAGGCGCGTATTGTGGTGAATCAGGGGCGTCATTTAGAGTTACAAGGGGGGGGGGCAAATGCCCCCCTGGATTTAGAATTTTATGTGTATATATTTTTTGTATTATTAAATGTAAATAATGCTAACTTAAGGACATAAAACTGAAGTTGTATTATTAAAGTATCTAATTTATACATGCTTAATTAATAAAAAAGATGCAACAAGGTCACTGTCGCCAGAAAACAAAATCTTGCCCCCCCCCCTAGAAAAACCTGAAATGACACCCCTGTGGTGAATAGTTTATGATGTTTCCGAAACAATCCTATGGTCGTCGTTTCCAATACTGCCAGATCCATTAAACATTTCAATTTTGCTAAATGCTTTGAAAATCGGTTAATATGTATAAAATCAGTGATAAAGTAGAGTATAATATTGCAAAAGAACATTTCAATACATATTAACCTATACAGGATGTTGAAAAATTCCATGCCAATATTTTAGGGAAACAATCTTCACGTGTAGAGGAACAAAAGTGTTTTATGAAAATAGATCCAAAAACGCACCGTTTCTGCGCTACAGTTGGCATACGTGTATGGTTGATAGCGCCCTGGCAGGATCATGCTGCTGTGTCGCAATTGTTCCTACTGTCTGTGTGTTAGTGGCTTAGTGTGTGGCATAGTAACATGTTATATACTGCTGTAATGATGCCCCACAGCAACATAATCCTACCCGCGCGCTATCAACCATACGTCAAGTATTGCCAACTGTAGCACAGAAACGGTGCGTTTTTAGACCTATGTTCACAAACACTTTTTGTTCTTTACACGTAAGGATTGTTTCCCTAGAATATTCACATGGAATTTTGCAACATTCTGTATAAACTTAAATCAGGACGGTCGGAGCCGGGAATGAAATCCAGGTATTTCCCAATACCGTTTCAATGTGTTACGGTACTGTTGCACTTGTTGCTGCTAAGGATTCTGTCACTCTTGAGATGCAGCAAATCAGAAAATGATATACTATAGAGTCGGATGATCAGAAGACAGACACGATATTCGCTGTCATGGAATGTTAAATTTTTGATGTGGTGTTTTGCGCTTATTTATCTGCCGCACGTTCATAAAATAAAAATATGGCGATGAAAATTTCCGTAGACCGTGCCGTAACAAGCTGACTTATCTTTTTTATTCATCGTGTAATCGTGTATTATACGTCTAAAATTATATTATTTAATATTCCTAGATTTCTTAAACTGTTTTAACTATCAGGGTTAATTGAGGAAAGTAGTCATTCTGGTAACTTATTGTTTATTAAAATTATTTCTTTTTACATTTCATATTTATACTTTCATATTGGACTAGCAGAGCGCCCGCGGCTCTTTGTACACCAAATAGGTAGATCAGTCATCAAGTGTTGGATTGACAAATATGCTAGTTGAGTTAACTCTGCAGCAGGATTAGTTACATATTGTTAAATGTAACAGAGTGATTGAAATAAATATGTGGTTTATGTGGTATAAAGACTGATTTCCCTCGAGCATTACATTTGGTGCTAATGCAATCAGTAACATATTTGTTTTCCAAAACCTTCACTTGAAGTTAAGAAGCATTAAGGAGTTTTTGCAGGACAATGTTTCGCTGAAATATAAACGTATTTGGTGTCTCAAACGTGAGGTTAATGATATGGTATACGTGGGCTGATGATGTCGAGGAACTTCAGTAGATAATGGACTGCATTATCCATTTTCGCCACTTTGAACTTCATAAAATTTTTATTAATTTAATATTCCTTGCAGTTTTCGTGTGTCAGGCTTGCATATTTGCACAGCCTTTAAAGGAATTTGATTCCGAAACCTCCCGAGCAGTAGATCGGAGCTACAAACAACTACGCAACATAACGTCGAAATTATTCATGAAGACTAATTTTCAAAATAAAATATTAACTTCCTGGGCACATAGAGGCTGTACAACACCACGTCTCTATAGAACGGTTGAATGAAACTCCTGTATAATTTATTTCTCGCTGGTAATACTTGCTTTACGGATAGTCTGCCTTGAAAATTCACAAACTAAGTTTTCATCTTAGTAAAGTTATCTTATAAAATAAAAAATTTGCATTAATTTTTAGGTACATACGTAAGCATCATTCTCACGCAAACACTACCCAAATATCTATACTGGTTAGATAAGCATCATCGGCCAATCGAATTTCAAAAATCTAAATTTTACACGTTAGTTATTATATAAGTATCCAAGTGAAGTACAAGTCACGAAGATAGCCCGTTTAGTCAAAGCAAAATCGTTAATTCTTTAAAAATCACATGTAATCGCTGTACAGTACAGAGAAATAAAATTAAAAAAAAATTAAACCTGTTTACGGTCATTTGCTATACAGTTCCCAGGTTCTTCAAAAGTTTCAAGAATCTAGCTCACCGGGAAGTTATTTTGAAATCGATTACGAAATTGGTACCAGACACACAAGCAAGAAAGCGAGTTGATAAAAACGTAGTAAGAAAGAAGAAAAAATATCGAGTAGGTACTCGAAAACTAGCTAAAATATTTAATTTTAAGGTTGCCGAGTGCGAAAAAAGGGTGAAGGGGTAAACAGATGATAGGCCAAATTACCCCGCATCGACTCAGCTCTATTTTTTTCCCACCGAGAATTTAATGAGCTATTAACTATAGCACTGTAAAAAAGCTTACTTTTACTTACATCATTATATTTTGTTTTAATTTTATGTAGCCTATGTTATTATATATTGCATCATCATTCGAACATGCAATTCAGGCAATAACTTTGAATGTAGTTTAGTTGTTAAAAGTTACGCCCAACTTGAAATTATTTAACAAGCAGTATATTAAATACATTACTAAGTTTATGCATATGATAACGTCAACTTTCAAAAACCATTACAGCTGTGCTATCTATAACTATTGTTGGAGGAGTAATCGCCCTATTAATGATTATACGACGTCAAGTTGGTTGCCAGGAGTTTCATTAAGGAGGAGACAACGAGACAGAGTCCAGCAGTCCAGGGTTGAAGAAGGAGTCGAGCTGAGGACGCAGTCTACAGCGCAGCCCAGGAGGGGATCCTCGAGGAAAGGGTCGCGTCATCACGAGTCCGCTTCGGGGGACCGCCACTTATACGATTGTGTGTTTCTCCGAATTGCTTCCTCCCCGGTTCCGGAGGAGGGAGGGTCGTCCCCACTCCTGTCTCCCCATCCTTCCTTCCCTCCCTGAGACGGACCGTCTGTCCCCCTCCTCCGTGTGGGTCAATGCCGGGATTCGTGAGTGTCTTCGTGCAGAAACTACATAACTACTACTTGTTATTATGTACACATTTTATAAATTTAAAAAAAAAAAATAAAGCATTCACAGAGTGGAGTTTGTGAAGGGATATACTGGAAATTAAATCATACATTTGGTATGATTTGAGTTTATTTTAATAAATGCACATAAGAAATATTAAGGTTATAAAGTTATATTAATTGTAGCACATACCTTACAGTACAACAAAAACAATGTTTATTGTAAGGAAAATATTTAAATAATTTACTTCTCCTGTTTCAGTACTTAGAGGCATAGTGTAATTTTATTAATTAATAGTGCTAGAGACATGGTATATTTTCGTTAATTACTGGTTATGTTATTTTTAAAACATATTCTCTATAACTTAGGTGAAACTCGAAAATACCTTAAATGTATTAAAATTCTCAACTGTATAAATAGTTCGCATAAAGTAATTCGCCCTTTCGAAATTATTTCTCGTTTGTACAGTTTACTGTAGAGTTTATATGTATGTACATGTTGAAAAAAATATCTCTGGAAGATAATGGTCTGGATATATGAAAGAAATAGAATGTACGACTAACATGATTTGTCTACTTAACCCCATGGCAGAAAACATTACGATATGTCTGCAAGCGAGAAACACACTGATGCTTTTAATACTAAGTACTTTTATATGAATATAATGGAAAGTATAATTACATGCTTATTTTGTACTTGTAAGTACAACATTTTTAAAATTTTCGACAAGTGACCGGATTCCGTCTTACAAGACAATACTGCGCTACTCTACCCCACAGCGAACACGACCGCAGATTATCGCGCATACACATCTCTATTGCAACAGATAGGCTAAACTTCTTGTATTTTCATACTGTGGAAATTTCTTGTACGAACGCATTTACCTGTAGAGCGAGAACTATACCGTGGATAACATCACAGAGACCTTTCCACTGCGAAAGTTAAACTACTTGTAGGCCTATGTTAGCGCACATGGACACGAGTTTCCTTCTGAAAGCCGCTGTTGAGTTGGAATCATAGAATTTAATGATTATCATAAAAAAAAGTTTGTAATTTGTAAATGTGTGTTCTCATGACACACAAAATGTTAATATCATCAGCAATATTCCAGTCGGCGAAACAAATATAAAACGAAGACGGTGAAGTTATATTGAAAATGAATTTGAGCAGCATATACATTTATTTATTTAGCATCTTGAACTTGAGAATTTATTCATAGGTATATTTATTACTAGTAGCAGGCTCTCTTAAACTCGAGAAATATTTTGTACAAACTTTAATAAAATATTTCCGAAAAGATTTGTCTACATTTTCGCACTATACAAGTTGGCAGTTGCAAAAATATACTTCCCATGCACAATTTAACTTCCGTACAAAGACTGTGCAATCCTATGTCGTTTTGAGGAAACCAAATTATGACGACTTGTAAGTAAGAATGTGCTAGAGTAAATTTTACATTGATGTTACCTCTGTAAGAGAATAAAATTACCAACTAAAACAAAAGTACCAAGTAAGTGTGGTATGTACGGTAGCTTTACACAGAAAGTAGAAAAAAATTATACAAGTAAATGAATATTCCTTATGTTGTGTGGGAGAAATACAGTCACTCTTGTTAGAAAAAAACTGCCGTAACTATCCGTATAAAATAATAAGCATGTGTTGAATTCAAACTCCTAACCACTACGTAAGCAGACATGTCGACACCGTCACACTAATGTGACCAAAATAAAATTACAACTATACTATGCGTAGTCGTAATAATCTTGTTGACAAAAGTACGAAATCTAACTCGATATCTCTACCACAGATTGAAATGTAAATGCAAATTTTCTTCCTTGTATTTTACACAGAAAATTCAATACAGTGTTAACAATGTATAATAGTTTTCAATAAACAATTTAACGGACACTGCTTAAGTATTTAGTGATATAGTCTGTTCACTTTAAATTGAGCACTCCCCAAAACTTTAAATATCAAAAAATGGTCTTTATTTTGGCCATATATGTGACGTCTTGAGATTGGTAAAAGGTTTACATTCGTTTTTTTTTTTTTTTTTTTGTTCCAGAGAAGTATTCAGATCTAACATACTGAAGATGATCGCAAAATGGCTGAAAGAAAAATTAGAGCAGTCCTCAATTCATCGTGAACAGTCTATGTCGAAGTTAGTAAATCATATCGCAAAGTGTGGTAATTATTCATATTATTAATTACATATGTCAAGAGAATAGTGTTTCCTTTTCAATAATTCGGAACATAATACCTAAAAATTGCCGAATAATTCCTCCATAGTGCAATTGTACATCACATTCATGGACAATTTCAAAATAATGTGAATTTTTGAACGACGCTACGATCTCACCAGCCATGTACGAGACTTCATACAAAACAGCAACCGGAACTACGTATCTTAAAAATGTTGCAAAACATCAGAGGAACACTGTACAATTACTGCACCAGATATTCTTATTTCACGTAATGTTGTAAAGTCATTACCTTCAGATTTCCGAAAAAAGTAAAGTATAATAGTGAGGCAACTAGGTTGCCTCGAATGTTGAATACGTTAGTTTCTGGCATGATCCTGAAGAATGTGGACAAGTCTTTTTGATTGTGAAAACTGGGTTCAGTTCAGAAGTGACAGGAAAACTAACTGACTTATCTGAGTTTAAGTGCTAAAAATGAAATTGCAAACGTTCTAGAAATAATATCATTTTGAGACGTGTGAAGGCACCATCAATAAATGATTACTGGACAACCGATCCATTTTTCAGGATGGGTACTGTGTCTTCTATCATGTCACGAAATATACTTGAACTGTTTTGTGAATGTGGCATTTCTGTGATAGTAAAAAACAACCGTAAATGAACTTCAGATGGTAATGTCGTAGAATATTGTTTAAAAATCGTAAGCATTGCGCACACCAGGGAAAACTGAGTGTGTCAATGAAACTATTGTACCTAAGGTACGACTGAAAATAAAACAATATGTTTTACTAAAATATCTCACAAAAATGATGAAAGCAAATTAAGAAAACAGTAGAAATGCACAAAGTGGCAAATAACACCTACATACAATTCGTAACTAAGTAAAAATGCAATAGTCTTAAAATACTTGTCAAGGCGACGTCTAACAACTGATTCTATTGGTTGATACGCCGGCAAAGTTCCAGCGAAAGTTAAAAATGTTTGAGTTTGCTCTTTTAATGAAGCGCAAAATTAAATATTTCATATGTGTAAGACAAAATAAAGTGTTATAGTTAAATTGACCTAATTACCGATTAATAGCGGGCAAAATGTTACTTAATTTTTAAAAACAATAACTGAAAGCAAGTTCCGTATGTAAAATCACGTAAATAAAAAGAAGGTTATAGTTATAGGCCTTATAAAACAGGTTTCGACGGCAGTTAGTAAAATATTACAACAAACAGTCCTGTATTTTAATGATACACGTATTAGTTTACTTATTGCTGGACGTATCAGCTGCACAGTCTCGATTGAAAGTAGAAAATAATTGTACGTCAACACTAACTATTTTCAATTAGCTGAAGTTAAAAGTTCTGAAAACAAAACGGTCGAACTTTGAAGAACAGTGATATTATTTGCCATGTAATATCGAGAAATACTTTGGTTAACACAAATTTAATTCATAATGCAGTGAACACATTCCGAATTTGCCGTAAGACTATCCAGCTGTAACACACTATTACAAAAACTAATTTATAGAGGTGTATTCCAATCTGAACTATAAAACGTGTAATTTTATAAAAACATTATTTTACAAAAAGTGGAGAAGGAGGTTGGAATGTCTACCGAAACGTCGGGAAGAGAAATGGCAGCGACGCCGCTACAACCCAGAAACCAGTATTTCATAAACAATAGCTGCAGAAGCCAGAAAGGATTATTAAAAAAAACTCATTGTCATGCTGGAAACATATTTCTGTAGTCTTAGTTGACGCACATAGTAGACAATTTTATTTTACAATTTAGATACCTGAAAACTGAGATCGTTTCAAATTCTCATGAAAATTTATAACATACCAACGTGTTCGTGTTTACACTAGCACAATGTAGACATACTTCATCAACATTGCCACAGTCGTTTAAATAAATTTATTTTATAAAGTTTCGAGATACTAACCAGATACTAAACCTGCAACTGTGCTGCTTCTGTTTCCGTACGTGAAAAGTATACCTGCAGTTCGTAGGAAACAAGGGAAGAACGCCTAGAAGCCAAGTGAAATATTCGTGATGGTCATGTCCAATAGCAGCTGACGTGCATGTGGCCGTTGAAGTTATGAAATAGGAAACATAAACTTAAACTTTTTACGATGACTAAGCTGACCCATCGTGGGCATGTACGCAGGAATTATATTTTCTCATAATTAACATTTTCATAATGCACAGATACGGTTAACGTTAAATGATACTTACACTGCAATACTCAAAATAATTTTGCTGTCGATTATTTGCAGTAGCTCATGTCTCGTAGCCGACTTCCGTAGCGTAGTCGTTTATGCGCCTGTCTACGGTGCGAAAATCTTGGGTTCGAAGCCTGGCTGCGGCGTGAATGTTGTATTGTCCTTTTACCTAACTTTATCGTCATCAGCTTTTAAGACCTCTTTGTTAAATTACAGTAAAAACAACCTCAGCAACTTGTTTCCTGAAACACACATTTTAATTCACATCTTCGACTTTGAATGTTCTTTTTAAATTCGATAAAATGCAGTTCGATTTTAGTAGTTTTTCGATAACGATAAAAATTCTACAGTTCACCGTTACTGATGACGTAGGTAGTTTTTGTATTAACTTAGTACATACTTAGTACATATTCGCTAAATTGTAATTAATTTAAAACCCTCGTTGCGCAACTCGATTGATGATACACGTGTGTGTGGGCTTGTGGCATATGTACTGCTTCGTTTAGACGTACTCTCACTGACGTATCTTACTACTAGCTGGTGTAAACAGTCTACATCATTATTAAATCACTGTGTAATATATAACTAAAAAAATTCTTAATATTTGAGATTTGTCAGGTAAACATTTTTTCGAATATTTTATAGGTGTCCCGTAACAATGCATCAAAAAACTTTTTTGTATAGTTTTCACAGCGTAGTGAAAAACGAAAATCCACTAAGTTGTCCCGCCTTTGGGCAGTGTCACAGTATGTAAGAGAGAAGGCCGGGGTGAAGGTATGTCCGGCTGCTCGACTAGCGAGACACCTGTCGCCCGTCCAACCCGAAAAATGGCTTAGGTGAAGTGAGATAAGTGTGGAGCAGTGACGGAATAAGAAAGGGAGTTCTCCGAGGAAACCCCAGACTAACGGCAACGTCCGCTACGTTTCCCACATGCGAAAAATTCCAGGACCGGACCCGCCGGGGATCGAGCTCGGATCGCCTTGGTGGGAGTCGAGAGGTCTGGCCCCTCGACCACCACGACCCTTGCGATGTATAATAACGTAGCTTATTTTTATAATTTCTTAATGTGATAAAACACCAATGTAAGTGCTGATGAAAGTGTGGTATGCAGGGGCAAATAACATTTCGCATAATCCCTATACTGAAAACATACTTCGATTCAAACAGAGACAAACTTGTGTTCAGTAACTTGCTGATTATATATAAACATTTTACATTCAATGCTCACTCTTGTTTATTACATACGATAACTCATTACGTGTTGCGATTTATAGTTAAAGCAGTAAGGACATATCATTTGTTTGGAAAGTCTCTAGCTAGATTATTACGCATAAAACGTATTGCTACGTCAACTACGTAAGATCTTTTTGTACAGTACAATCCGTGTAATGTTCTAGTCAGTGTCTGAAGTTACAGATTGGCAGACGTACGATGCAACATGATTATAACCTTTTTAGATCGTAAGTTTGCAAAATTACGTGTGGGAAATTCTCTGAGCTCTTAGAGGTTGTATAATTAGAAACTAAATAAGTTTAATTATGTTCTTGATTTACAAGCTCACAAAACTTTCAAAACTCACAAAACAGCAATCAACTATGGCTTTCCCAGCACTCATATTATGCACACAATTACTATTGCGCCGCAAAGACATTAATTGACTTTGACATTTAAAAACAAAAATGTTTACCAATAATTAATTAAAGACTACGAATCACAATAAAAGTTCAGTCATCTATCCAATTAACTGTCATTCATATAGTCACAATGTCCAACCTAAAAAATCTGAACTTGTAATGTCTCACCATGTGCTGCGCAGCACCCTGACTGCAACGCTGTCTTCCCTCTTGAGGTCTTCGGTTCGACTCCCGTCGCGCAACTTATATTTGTTCGTCGACTCGTAGCAGCAGTCGTCTTGTTTTGCGCTATACTGCTCAGGAGGAATGTGTCTGCAGCCTCACAGTAGACTCGGATGTCACGAAGCCACCAGTCTCTATCCACATACTTAGCACGATCTTCTGTAAGGACCAACAGCGAAATCTCCCCTTCTCTTGAACCACTAGGTAGACAGTCTCCTTAAGAAGCCAGTTTACTGTTCTCTTTGATACAACACCTCCAGTGTTGTTCTCAACAGTTCACCGCCTCTCTGTAGCATGTTGACCCCTTCTTCACTGCTGCCGTTGATACAACACCCCAAGTGTTGCTCTTCCCTTACACAGCCCGTTGGTGTCACCCAGCCTCGACGCTGACACCAAAGTAGCTTCTCGTCAACACACGCCACACTTGAGTCACGGTTAAGACTTCCAAAGAACTCCGTTATTTTGCAATTCGGAGGCTTTTATATGGCTCATTTAGTGACGTCAATCCGTGGCGCAACATTGTGACGAGAGGTCTAAAATAGACCATACTTCATCCTTAATAGCAGAGAGTCATGAAGGCAGAGGCTTCATTAGGGAATCCCAATGACGTCTCTCGGGCGTATTGCAGCACCCCTAGGAATGTCCTAACATCACTGTGGTCGACTCATCGGGCTGTCCACCTAGTATAATGCAACATGGTTCAAGCCACACAACACTGCCACCTCCTTAAGTACATCGATGTGGACGAATTTAGATCCTCTAATCCGAGAGCCTTGACGAACAATCCGTAACAACACATCACCCATCTTTTTAAAATTTCATAAGGGCCTTCCCAATTATTCTGTAGCTTGGTGCAGTACCCCTTCTATCTCTGAGGGTTGTACAACCACAACAGTTGTCATTCTTGGAATGTTTCATCTGGTGTATCCCTATCATAGCGAGTCTTCATCTTGTCGGTGTTAATACTAAGATGTCGCCGGGCAAGATTGTGAGTGTGAACCAATTTGTGATGTAATTCTCTAGCATATACCGGGGATGCAATCTGGTCTTCCTCTGCCGGTTGTCCGAACATCATATCGCTCGGGAGACAGAGCTATATTCTAGCAGCAGCATTTCTTGTCTCCGGTTCAGGTTTGCTCCAGTTCAAGTCTGTAGTTCCTTGCATGGTTCTGGCATAGGGCCATCAAGGTCCTCTGACTTCATGAATCCCTTGTCAGTTGTAGTTATTTGGGAGACTTGCTTGTACAGACATGCCTATGTTGGCCTACTTCTCAAGTCAGATTGTCCTGTCCGATTAGTTGATCATTCGAAAATCTAGATTTCCAGAGCCCAGAGAAACCAATGTTCTTGCTACCCCACCTCAAAAGGTACGCCGCTTCCTCTTCCTATATGTTTGACTAGAGCTACACGCCACACAAACGGCAGCTGGCTGGCAAGGATATTTCGTTTCGTGGCATCATTACCAGTTCTCGTTTGCCGGCCTTTAGTACTCTTGACTGAATATCTGTGCAGCACTCTTTGCTTAACACATCAAGGGTCAGTAAATATTCATCTTTAATGTCGGCTATATACACTTCGTGTTTAGTGCAGAGGTCACCCTTGTACCTTATTCCCTTTCACTGGTGTGATTTCACCTGTCACTGTCGTCAGAAAGCACTTTGGTTGCATCTGTAGTAGAGGGAGACGTGCAATCGAAGAAATGCAATTTTTGATTACATTCATCGTGGTTTACATTCTCTTCAGGATGTTCTATAGGCGGTTAACTCTCTCGTCGCCCGACAGTGCAACCGCCTGCACAGCATGACGAGTTGATGGCCTTCTTGCAGATTAAACCTGCAGTGCTCTGGCGAGGGCATCCTGTACAGTCCTTAGGGCAGCGAGGCGCAATGCATGTCATGCCTCTACGTCGGTGATTGCATCAATGAAGAAGCCGACTACTATGGTATCTCGTGCCTCTACTGGACACACCTCGAGAGCACCAAATGGGTGAGTTACACAATGTCTTGCCACAATTCTTGCTGTGGTTCCCCTGATCTCAGGGTGCGGCTTCTTTGTTGGGCATGGTGGGAATGTAGTAAGTACTTGTCTCTGAAGCGCTGCTCCAAGTCAGTGAATACTGTAGAATATTCTAGACGTTGTTGTTCATGACAGCAAGACAGTAGGCGCATTGCTGGTCAGACCAGTTATGTATGGTTCCACAATCACAAACTAGTTTTGGTACTCTTGTCATGAAGTCTGGCAATCGTAAGGAACAGGCTTGACAGATTTCCCCTTCCCAAAATTCGATGCTGGCACACTAGATACACAAATTTTGTTGCAGCCCATTTTGTGCCTAATTATGTCACACTAGAGCCTGGTTCTAACTTCGTGGTCTTCTCTTCGCTACCTTCAGGTTTTAACTAAGCACTGAGCTTGTTATATCCTCCAGTAACAGGATGGCCACCTTCCTGACGATGACAATTGTCTTGCTACTTATTTCTCAGATCACTTATTTGCTGTTCTACCTTATCGTTATGCTGTTTGCCTTCACATTTACGTTGTCTATTTTCTGGTAGACAATCTCTTTCACATCGTCAATTTTTTCTGTCTACCACTTCGTTCACATTGTGTACCTTTTCACTTACATTGTTAACAAGATTATTAACATTCTCTACTTGCTTATTGTCATTATTAGATTGCTTATTTACATTTTCATTTACATTATCTACTTTCTTGTCTTTGTTTGAATTTACATTCACAATTTGCTTATTTACGTTATGCATTTTCTCATCTACATTATCATTTACATTCTCAATATTCTTATTTCTGTTGTTAATTTTCTCATCTACTTTCTCATTTACACTGTCTTTGACTGAAATCGTTTGACCCCTTTATTGGCCACTATTTCCATCAATGAGGGTCTTTAGTGCTTCAATTTCTGCTGACATGCTATTTGTCGTCCTGCACTTTTACAATTGAAATTAAAATATAAAATTTATGAAGTATCTCAATTTGTTTAAATATCAACAGTATGCAGTGATTTAATGTATTGAGTTAATTATTACATAAAATTTTCCCTCTATCTTACTTCTGACACCAGTGTTACAAGATTACAAAATTACATTTGGACCAATCTATGAGCTCTTAGCGACAGAGGTCTTATAATTGGAAATTTAAGGAATTTAATTTTGTTCTTGATTTATTAGCTCACAAAGCTTTCAAAAATAGACCTAACAGCAATCAACTATGGCTGTTACAATACTTTTACTATGCATACAATTACTACTGCACCACAGAATCATTAATTAACTTTGACAACTAAGAACAAATATGTTTACTATTAATTAAAGACTACAGATCACAATAAAAGTTCAATCGTCTATCCAATTAACAGTCTTTCAAATAGTCACAATGTCCATCCTTAACAGCCTGAAGTGGTGAAGGCTCCATGTGCTGCGCAGCACCCCGAGTGCACTACTGTCTTCACTCTCGAGACCTTTGGCTCGAATCCTGTCACACACCACCGTTTTGTCTGTCGATCCATAACAACAGTCCTTTGTTGTTAATACAACACCCCCAAGTGTTGCTCGTCCCTCCCACAGCCTGTTTGTGTCAGCCAGACTCGACGCCACCTCCAAAAGCGTTTCTCGTCGACGCACACTGCAATCTAGTCACACTTTAGACTCCCAGAGGACTCAGTAATTTCGCAGTTCGGATGTTTTTATATGGCCCATTTAGTGACGTTTATCGGCGGCACAACATTGTGACCAGAGGCCTAAAATAGACATTACCGCATTCTTCATTTGCCGAGAGTCATGTAGGCAACTGTGTCATCAGGGAATCCCGATTATGGCTCTAGTTCTTGACGAACAAAACAAACAATTACTACATTATAACTTTTACAAATACAAACTCAGTTATCAGTCCTCAACGCAAGCTCTATATCAATTAAATTTATTTTCAAACACAATTGGTGGACACAATATCCTATCTCGGGGCACCACGTTGGCTCTTTAGAAGTCGTAGAATGCCTTCGTCGACACTACTACTCGAAAACCTTTCACAACCCATCGCTCGCAAGATGCCTCTCAGGAAAAACTATTCCAGCCTGCAGCAAAGATCTCTTATATACGCTTCATTAGGAGTCCAGAAATCTCGTAGAGCATCTCTGTCTCAGAGTTACGAGAAACATGTCGCATCAGGGCTTAGTGAAAGTCGGAGACCCATTAGTATGCCGAAGGATTCTCTTGGCTGTGGTATTAACTGTTATCTGAGTGTTTACGAAAATCAAGATTGGCGTGCAGATGGTCGCTGTGGCAAGATAAAAAGAGAAACGCTAGTCGCACAGAGCGTGATGCTGTCCTTTTAACCTGCAGCTGGCCTAATCAACTTATGCTTCTCGCACGAGAGTCGCGTCTTGTAACGCTGTTCGTACCGAACAGACATAGTAGTCTCTTGTCCATCATAGAGAGTCAATCTGTCTGAATTGACTACCTAGGGTTTTCTTGCCTGAGAGACTCAACAAACAATCCAGAAAACCGCATATTTCATAATCTTTACAAACTAGTAAGGACCTTCCCATCATTTCTATGGTTAAGAACATTATCCTTTTCGTCACTGTAGGTTGTACATCCACACCAGCTACCCCTCTTGAAATGTTTCTTTAAGTCCCTTCCACTCGTACCTCATTATTTTCTAGTCACTCTTTACCCTTAAATGTTGCTGAACAAAGTAACAGATGATGCCCAAATTGCGTCACAATTCACTGGCATAGATGATCAGTGAAGCCGGCTGATCTACTTTTGTTAGTCACTCAAACAACACATCACCTGGGAGGCGAAGGAATTTCCCTATGAGCAACTTCGAAGATGTTATCCGTATTGCTTCATGGATGGGATACCAATAATCCTGGTTAGATTAAGGGCACATTGGAGTCCCAATCCTTTTGATTATCTGCCACAAAAATGAACTGTTATAGTTCTTAAGTACAGTTCAGCTGTTCGACCATCCAGTCTGAGGATAAAAAGGTTTAACCAGTGCCTTCTTCGTTTCTAGAAATTTTTTCACCACCTGGAACAGTGTGGCTGATAAGTTGCAGCCCTGGTCAGAGTTAAGTTCAAGTAGTATTCTAAACATTGAGAATACAAGCTGACCTAATGAATCAGCCAAAATTCTAACTTCTTGATTAGGTATCAATATGACTTTAGGGCACTTTGTGAAATAATCTTGCATGACAAATAGGTACCGATAGTTCCGCACATTAATGGCAAGGGAATCAATATTTATTCTGCCAACCTCTCAAACGGAGTTCCAAACACATATTTTGAATATGACATCGTCTCCTAGTTCTTGGTTCCTTCCTACAAGCACAGACATAATAAGTTCTGATCCAACTTTTAATATCTCTCTGCAAGTAGAGCTGAGAGTCTTTCTGATTCCAAAATGTCCTCTAGCAGATGAACTATGAAGTTTCTTCAGAACCTCTGAAACTCAAATTACTGGGAGTACCAGTTGTATATGTGTTTGTTTGCTATTGCATCTGCACTTTCTCAGTTCTGGCTAGAGAATCCGATTGTGTTCAGTATGCTGTGGTTGTAACACTTGACTAAATAACTCTGCTCACCCAGGATGCCATTTTATTTCTTTCAATTCTAATATTGGACTAAGAGCAATTTTACTGCTCTGATATTTACTAATATTTTTTTTTTGTCATTCTAAGGAGAAAGTTCATCGCTTATTGTGAACTCTTGCATTCTTGTTCTTCGAGCAGTTGATGTCTTCCAGACTTCTCCTCTTGGTGCTTAAAATCGGAGCTCACTGGCTCATGTGGCTTCGTAGAAAATGCATCAACATTGTTGTGTAGGCATCTAGGCCGGTGCTGTATTTCAAAATCATACTCTTGGAGGTGTTGTATCAACCGAGCCATTTGTATTTCATGGTTTCCGAAATTCACTTGCCAGTATAATGAAGCATAAGCTGTTCCTAGAATAAAATGCCTTCTGTGTATGTAATAATGAACATAAGAAATGGCCGTAATTATTGTAAGGAGTTCCCTGCGAGTTACACAGTAACTTCTTCTAGGTTATGTAACACTTTGTTGAAATATTCTAATGGCCTTTTGTCTTCCATCCTGGATCTGTGACAACACAAAATCAATCCCCACATCACTAGTATCAGTGTAAAAAAATTAAGCCACGTTCACTGTTAGAGTAGCCTAGGACAGGAGGAGAAACTATTATAATTTCCTCAGCGAGGATTCACAGTCGGGAGACCTGATAATTTTTTTCATCTCAATCAACTTAAGTAACCGTTTTTCCTTTGTGGAAAACTAATGCAATAAACGCCGAAAAAATAAGCAGACATCTCCAGAAATCTTCTAATTTGAGTCCTATCAGTTGACTGTGGCTAGTATTTGATTCATTTTGTCTGCTCAGGATAGGCTTATAATTACTTCAGCCAACATTATATATATCCCAGGAAATTCATTTTTTTAGGTGTGGCAATTTGTGGGAATTAGCTTAAAATCATCTGAAATCACAGTCTGCAACAACAAATAATGACATGTCAAGTACTCTTAGAATGTCTTCCTTATGATCAGAATATAATCTAAATAAATTTGTCCAATATCCTATAGTACTACCATTAGTTGTTCGAATGTCACTCGAGCATTGCACATTCCAAAAGGCACGACCTTGAATTGCCAAGTCCCCTTTCCTTGTACAGAAAAAGCAGACGTCTCGCTATCTTCTGCAGCCATTTCACATTGCCAGTAAAAACTTTTCATGTCGAAGGTGCATAACCATTTTTACCCAGCCAGGCTATACAATGTGTCATCCAACAAAGTAAGTGGGTAAAAGTATTTCGTGGTCACACCATTCACCTGGCAGTAATCTCTACAAAATATTGCAGAGCCATCTTCGTTCGTATTTAACATAATGGGAGATGATCATGGGCTAATTAATGGCTCGTTCACATCTATATATTTAATTTTTCTGCAGAATGCCATAAACCTCCTAGACATCTGCCTAGGAGGTTGCTTGATACATCTAGCCTCTCCTGTGTCCACACGGCGGCATGCGGCAGATGTTCTACCAAGGTCACGTGAACCACATGAAAAATATTTTTTTTCCTTCATCGAGAGTTCTGAATAAACCCTCTCTTGTTTCCAACCTAGGATTTTCCTTGCTCTCTGTCAAATTTCTATAAGGGGGTTTGCAGAGTGTGCTTAATCCAATCCTCCTATAAGGTTTATGGCCCAGTTGTGATTATTTGGGAAACCTTACATTGCCACAACTGTGGCCTCCTCAAGACTACTACTTTTTTATTCTCACAGTCATGTTATCAGAGTTTTATGAAACTTAAGGCCTTGTTACAAGTACTTTATCAGGGAGATCACTCCTTCAACCCATAGGCACAATAAATCCAAATAACATACAAATTTATCTACACAACACCCTGGCATTACAATTTCACTTGAGGCTGGCAGCACAGTGCCCTAAAACCAAACTACTGGAAAGTTTACTGGTGAGGCTAATTCTGGTTATGGTATTATTACTACCACTGTTTCACCTACTCTCAAGATCCCCAGTCGAGTGTCAATACAACATCCTAGTTTGCTAAGTACATATAAACGTATAATGATAAACATGTATCTTCAATATATGGTATGAAGAATTTTAATTCTGACTTGAAATCACACAATTTTAGCTGTACACTTTTCCTCCCAATATCGGGTGTGGTCTTCCTAGTTACAGCTGTTAAAAGACCCTGCCTGATATAACCATTTTGTGATTCCTGCAGGAAAGGCCCTATGATGTCCAGCATGATGACAGTAATGGTAGCCCCTGTATCTAAGACCATCTGATAGGTTTCATCATGCAAGCTACCTTGTACCAGCAATGCATTAAGTTCTTGTTTCACCGAATGTACTTAAAATGTGGGGACTTACCATAATTAATCACCAACCTTCAATCTTAAAGACTTGTGGTCACATATTTCCTGAATTTTTTACAGATTGGTTGGCCTCGTGTGTCTTTCGACGCCGGTTCCCTCGCCGATTTCGTCGGCACGGGCTGCCATGGTCATCCACAGTCCCAGCATTCTGGTCGCTGTTGTGGTCGACGTGTTGCTCTGCAGCACCAAATATCTGTAAACGACATTCGTTGGAGTCTCAATTTCCTTTGGAGTATTTTCGATGCGGTTCCCTTTTTCATCACTTGTCAGTGCCACTATTCGCACCGCAAACCATTTCGCCATGATATCTCAACCTCCATTGAATGAGCTAAGAGTATGGTGTGGTACTGCCAGGCGCACTGCTTGCCACATCTTCATATCAGCAATTATATCAACGAAGAAGCCAATGGCAATCGCTTCCCGCTCCTCCTCTGGAAACCCCTAGAATGACTGATTGGAGATTGGTGAACATGTCAGAAATTACGGTCACAGGAGAGCACTTCTCTGGTCCAGAAACTAATGTCAAATACTATAGAAAATGTCGTTAAGGCAGAGATTGGAGAATAATGTGTGCAGGACCTCTCAACATGGCTGACCGGCATTAGGCATGCTGTTCTGCAGTCCAGCCATTCAGGGTTGCGACAATCTCATACTGGTGCTGATAAACCATGATTTGTCGCCATTATAAGTGGCAGGTTTGATTCTAACTTCTTTTCCAACCCCAGACATGACAACACCATCTGAATTCATGTGCTGTGACATTCCTGCCACCGATCTGACGTTGCAGAGCTCTTTCCGCCGTTAACCTCGTGCCTCATTTCTGAATTCGTTGCGTTGCTATCTTCGCATGTCGATGGTTGACCACCCGTCTGTCCTGAAGACACTCACCTCTTTCTGCAGATCGTCTTTCACATTTCCGATTTTTCTTTTTGACAAGTTTTACACATTCACTAAAACCGCCGATATTATGGTATACCATCTGAAAAACAATTATTTTAGACCACATACACAATGTTTGTATGCACAACCTCACTGATTCCTTCCATTTTTTGTCTACATTATCTTAAACACTGTCTGTTTTCTTGTCTATATTCTCAGTAACATTGTCCCTCTGTCAAGGCTCACAACCCTTCCAACTCACTAGCAATAATTCTTGTAAGCATATAATTATTAACATAAAATTACTTTTCTTTAAACATTTAACATGTTAGTGAAAATACATACTTACTCTTAATTTTAATTATTTTAAATTTTTACTAAGTGCTTCCATACCACTTCTGACACGAGTGTTACAAGTTGGGCAAGAAACATTGAGGGATGGAAGTCTTAGATTGAATTTAAGAAAATAATAAAAGCCAGATTCATTTACAGCTATCTACAACAAAATACTTAAATATCACTAACAATCTCGTCTAAATTATTGTCACGAATTAAGGACAAGCAAAACTAACAATTACGATCCATATAACTGTTATAAATTCAAAATAATAATGTCCAAGTCCTATATGCAAGCTCTCTGTTCATTAAATGTTTGTATGCACACTCACAAATGAGCACACAGTGTTCTAAAAGTCGCAGAATGCATTCGTCGACTCAATTCCTCGTAGCACACAATACCGCCTAGTCTCTTGAGTACCTGTCACAAACCATCGCTGTTACCACGATTCACTGACATGCACACAATATGCCTCTGGGCAAAATATCTCCCAGCACGTGACGCAACTCTGTTAAATTCATTTAATTGAGAGTCCCGAAATCACGTGGCGATGCTCTGACTAGAAGTTACGAGAATCATGTCGCATAAGGGTTTTAAGGCACAGTCGTGGTACAGTGAGTAGGTAGAAGAATTCTGCTGGCAGTAATATTTATTGTTATCTAAGTGTTTCCGAAACTCGACAACGGATACGGATATCGGAAACCACCCAGACGAAACTTTCCTGCAATGGTTGACTAAAGTGCCCTAGAAATATAAAGCAATGTTCAATGTGGCCCGACTTGTAAATATTTAAGGTTAAAGTGATAAGATTTTAAACACTCCCTCCTTAAACAACTAGGTCTTAAAGCCAGTGAGGGTGAAGAGAGTTGAAGGGACAATACAACAGCCATGTCCGAGCTGGGATTCGTACTCCGAACCTCTCGCACTGTGACCGGCTCCTACACGACTACGCTGTGGAGGCCGGCCTAACGTTACTAAGTCACAGTACTTCACATACCACAAGCTGATGCTCATTCGACTATGCTACAGAGGTCAGCTTAATTGTTACTAAACAGCAGTACTTCATATACCACAAACTGGTGCTCATTCGACCAAGCTACAGAGGCCAGCCTAATTGTTACTAAGTCGTAGTACTTCGTGTACCACAAGCTAATGCTCATCCAACTACGCTACAGAGGCCAGTCTAATTGTTACTAAGTCGTAGTACTTCATGTACCAGAAGCTGATGCTCATCCGACTACGCTACAGAGGCCGGCTTAGTTTTTTCTAAGCAGCAGTAAGTACTTCATGTACAACAAACTGGTGCTCATTCGACCACGCTACAGAGGCCAGTCTACTTGTTACTAAGTCGTAGTACTTCGTGTACCACAAGCTGATGCTCATCCAACTACGCCACAGAGGCCAGCCTAATTGTTACTAAGTCGTAGTACTTCATGTACCACAATCTGATGCTCATCCGACTACGCTACAGAGGCCAGATTAGTTTTTTCTAAGCAGCAGTAAGTACTTCATGTACCACAAACTGGTGCTCATTCGACAACGCTACAGAGGCCAGCCTAATTGTTACTAAGTCGTAGTACTTCGTGTACCACAAGCTGATGCTCATCCAACTACGCTACAGAGGTCAGTCTAATTGTTACTAAGTCGCAGTACTTCATGTACCACAAGCTGATGCTCATCCGACTACACTACAGAAGCCGGCTTAGTTTTTTCTAAGCAGCAGTAAGTACTTTATGTATCACAAACTGGTGCTCATTCGACCACGCTACAGAGGCCAGCCTAATTGTTACTAAGTCGTGGTACTTCATGTACCACAAACTGATGCTCATCCGACTATGCTACAGAGGCCGGCTTAGTTTTTTCTAAGCAGCAGTAAGTACTTCATGTACCATAAACTGGTGCTCATTCGTCCACGCTACAGAGGCCAGCCTAATTGTTACTAAGTCGTAGTACTTCATGTACCACAAGCTGATGCTCATCCGACTATGCTACAGAGGCCGGCTTAGTTTTTTCTAAGCAGCAGTAAGTACTTCATGTACCACAAACTGGTGCTCATTCGACCACGCTACAGAAGCCAGCCTAATTGTTACTAAGTCGTAGTACTTCGTGTACCACAAGCTGATGCTCATCCAACTACGCTACAGAGGCCAGCCTAATTGTTACTAAGTCATAGTACTTCATATACCACAAGCTGATGCTCATCCGACTACGCTACAGAGGCCGGCTTAGTTTTTTCTAAGCAGCAGTAAGTACTTCATGTACCACAAACTGGTGCTCATTCGACCACGCTACAGAGGCCAGCCTAATTGTTACTAAGTCGTAGTACTTCGTGTACCACAAGCTGATGCTCATCCAACTACGCTACAGAGG
>PNEQ01118798.1:0-33377 GCA_003012365.1 Medauroidea extradentata
AATGTGAGTCGAAAACTCATATTACCCCATTTTTAACCAGTTTAGGGCCGAATTCGGAAAATATATTTTAAATGGTACTTGGGATACTTACAAAAGCACCAATTTAAAGCAAAGAGTACTTCGATATCTCGATTGATTCGATAGATATGGAATGATAATCGAAAACACATTTCACGTATTTTCACCCCTTTAAATAAATTATTTTGGAAACGATTTTGAGTCCTGCCATAGACATTTGTAAAAGAAACCAATTAAAGTTAAAATCACGACGATAGCCAATTATGCTTCAAAGATAAAGACGATTCATTAAAAACACATTTTGCCCCTTTTTACTGTCTGGGGATCGAATTTCATAAAAACCTAAAACTACTTTTTGGGTATTTACGTAAGCAATATTTTGAAGTGAATATCAACTCTCTATCCCGAAGCGTTCGATAGATATCAATAGTTGATTGGTAACGTCTTTTCAGCCCCTTAAAAGTTGAACTTCGAAAAATCCTTAAATTGGCTAGTATGCATTTTTACGAGTGTCCTATTAAAGTAAAAATCACGATGATAGGCCGTCGGGTTCGAGCTCTATCGACGTTTCTTCGGAAACACATTTCGCTCCTTTTCACCCCCTTAGAGGTCGAATTTCGAATAATCCCTTTTTAGTGCTCGCCTACGACCTGAAGGGAACCCCCACAAAAAATTTCACGATTCTAGGTCCAGTGGTTTGGGCTGCAGTTTGATATGTCAATCAGTCAGTCAGTCAGTCAGTCAATCAGTCACCTTTCATTTATATATATATATATATATATATATATATATATATATATATATATATATATATAGATTATGACTTTACCGTAAAAGCAACAAAAATGTTATTATTGGTAGGAATTACAATGTTGTGTATCTGTAACAATCTGTCGAGTATTATTTTTCTTAGACAGATGCAGTTTCTAGTAACATTGTTGTTGGTCTGGAATAAATGTCAAACAAAACATGTCAACTTGTTCGCCTTGCAAATGCTCTCATAATTGAGTTTTCACAACATATGACAATTTTAATAACTAATTGTTTTATTAAGAAAAATTAATTTTCTACCAATTAGTCTCATGTGTGCTGACACGAGATACATTAATTTTGCATTTCTTTGACATTTGGTAGCCTATACTGGGTTTAAATAACGCTGCTGTCAAGGAACGAAAATTTTTCTGGCGTTTTGACGCTAAGCCATATCATAGTACTCTTCACAGGGAATAGAAATACATTTGAAGTTCAACCAGAGCCCACAGTTGTCGCAGTGGCTACAGCACTCGCCTCTCACCAAAGCGATCCGGGTTCGATTTCCGGCGGGATTTTAACATGTGGGATTCGTGACGGATGATGCCGTTGGTCGGCGGGTTTTCTTGGGGATCTCCCATTTTCCTCACGCCTTCATTTTGGCGTTGCTCCATACAACATGACACCCCTCATCAGCACTTAAGACCGTGAGGTTAATTGCTGACCAACATATCTTCGATCCATCAATCAAGTTCAACCGCTTATAATCTTCATGAAAGTGCACTACTCCATTAACGGCACTAGTCTGATGATTGATCAGATCACACATGTCTGAATCAACAAGCGTCAACAAGGACTCTTTATTGATCTCTATTTTCGTCGGTTTGAATCTGTGACGTTATTTTATTACAACTAGTAAGCAGAGTCGCTGTTGGCTATTAACGGTATCCACTCACCGACCCGGAAATTTAAAGCATTACTATCATTAGTAAACCACTACGTCGCCTGCCGGCTGCAACGAAAGTCATTTACATACCATTAAAATTTTAGTGTGACGTAGTCATCTGTCTAATTTTATGCTATCACATGCTTTTATATATCTAGGCGCGGTTCACATTGCTACAAGATCATCCTTTAGGCTATTTTTTCCATACCTTGAAAAAACTGTGGGCACTTAAGCCTTCTGAAAAATTGTGTTAGTTCTTGTCTTACAACGAATGTCAGATAATACGGAAGAAATGTGTTATTCAATAATTTATAAAGATATAGTAGAATAAATTTAGAGCATGAAATGTCAGGAATATTGATACGCCTTCAGGAATACTTGTAGTGGGGAAAATACTATAAATTAAAGATGGCCGTGCACCAGTGCCCTTTAGGCCACGGTTTAATGCTGTTTTTGCTAGTATTATTTTTTAAAGCATGAAATATATCAAATATCGTAAAACCATGTCCTACGTGCGTTTAAAGTGTTTTTTTACTGTACAGACTAATTTTGTCAAAACAAGCAATACACTGAAATAATAAACAAATTGATTAAAATAAATATTTCAGCAAACAATTAAGGAAAACAATATAATTTTTGTTAGAAATAGTTGACATAACAAGAACTATATTCAAAACCATTGATAATTTTCATGAAATCAGATTATTTTTGTGTTTTAGTAAATAACAATCGCTACAGTAGTATAAATGGGATATCATAACCGGAAACTAAATTTTCACCGGTCGCATGTATTCAACTTATGCGAAAGTGCTGAACCGGTTTACATATATATATATATATATATATATATATATATATATATATATATATATATATATATATATATATATACACACACACACACACTTATTATTAAAGAACACATTCTTTAAACTATGCTTCAATGTGTTTAAATATACGGGATTCTTACTACATACATGTTTTTGGGACGTATCAAAATGTCTTTAAACCGGCTTTTTCGGACGGCTCTATCAAGATAAATTCTAGCCTGATTCATGACAAAAAATTACAAAAAAAATTAGTTAGATTTTACGCCATACTTAGGGATGATAATTTATAGCGAAGAAAGTCGACAGTTTGTTAGGCTGCAATACAGTGTATTCATTTCTGACGCTTCATTCGTTACTGGTTAGTCCCTATTTGCATGGGGAAATGTCGATTCTGGTGCGCTACATTGAATGTCTTTAGTTCGTCTGTAAACAGATAAACCGTGCCACACAACCGACGTCCAACCATGCAAGCATCAGTATGTTATACTGATTTAATACGCTGGTAGGAAAGATTCTCGAGATATTTAATTATCTCTAAGTCATGGAGAAGCCTCGAGTGTTCCAGAGCATGCGCTGCTGAACAATGTCCACACACTACTGTAAGTTGTGTTCGGAAGCATTAGATTGGCAGATTCTCCAGCCAGTAACGTGCAAGAGCAGATGAGCGTATCTCCCAGTAATAGACCTTGGTCTCAGCAACACACCTTGATTGGGCGTGACTGACAGGTGCATTAATGCCACTCAAAGTATATAGTCGGATTCTGACATAGATTGCCTTGGAACACGACCACGCAGGGCTACTGATCTATAGCGAGGTTGGAAAGAAAATGTGTTTTCTTATGAGAGAGTTTGGCACAGGGAAAAATTCTGCAGCTAGTTTCGCTGCTATCGTTACGTAACCAATATAATACGAAACCGTAGTAAAATTAACATTAACGACGTGGTTAAGTGAGAAGTCATTTAATTGCATTTTAAAGTGAAAAGCAAACCAATTTTGGCTTTCAAATTATCAACTTTATGTAACTTAAAATTCAGGAAAGCTCCGTGATTGGTCAGTTTACAGCCCTTACCGATACCAGCGCTCAAGCGGTAGAAATTGTCCCTGTGCTAAACTTTTAACATTGATCTTTCTAACCTGTAGTAGAATTAACCTTATCTATAGCCGTAATTTAAATAAATTCAATTGTAAGTTCACAACTTTGAGTGTCACAGAAGAAAATAATATTGCGAAAACACTGAGCACTAATTTAAGTGCTCTACGCATACAAAAGATTACGCCTGACGTCTGTACCAGAAATGTTGCCCTGATCGCATGTATTTTTACTGTCTCCAGCTGGTAAAAAATATCAGGCAAGGACTTTGCTTGACGCCACGCTCCTCTCATTATAATAATTTCGTGATAGTTTTCAAGTCTAAACGAGAGCAGATATCACCGTTTTTTTTTTTTTTTTTTTTTTTTTTTTTTTTTTTTTTTTTTTTTTTTTTTTTTTTTTTTTTTTTTTTTTTTTTTTTTTTTTTTTTTTTTTTTTCACAGTTTGGTTTTTAATGGTTTTCGTTATGTCAGATAATATTTTTTAAGACAGCAAATGCTATGATTTTAACCAATCACGTAATTAACTTATTAGTCGAAACCATATAATTTCTTCGCTTGGAAAAAATTAGCTATCACGCCAAAAAAAACATTTGAAAAAAATTGCCATGCCGATTTCTGAATTCTGCTCTCGTTTAAGATTAGAAAAAAGAACTAAACAAAACCTGCACAAACAGGGGATCGTGGTTCACAAGTCTTCCTATGTATATATGATTACAAAGAGACAGAAAACAAACAAATGTAAAATTTTTTATATTAAGTTTTCAGTTGGACAATCAAACACTGATCGATGAGTTTACAATGTCTATATGGCGAGCCAATACAGTTGATAGATTTCAAGATACTTTTTATTTTACTAAGTGTTTTTCGAAACCAAGTTAATGTCCCATCAACATATTTTTTATTCTATTATTTTGTACACAACTCAGAACACAATTTAGGACTATATTTTGAAGTTAATTTCCTTAAATTGCTTCACCATTACGATAGCAAAAGACGAGCAGATATACGGAAGGAAAATTGGAGGTACGCTTACGTAACTACAAGAAGGTTTTGGTATTTTCGCAAATACTTTTTCGTAATTTCATTGAATCACTTTTTAAATATATGCGGAAAAGGAGATTAATCTTGTAGTAAAGAAGGGACGCTGAGTTGCATAAGCCAAATGTAGTAATTACTTTCCATTAGGATATGATGAGATTAGTTAGCGAATAAACGAGTCAATTTGCATTTTAGTTTTTCAGCGTCTGAAAATGTAGATTTACGCCGGGAAGACGAATGGGAAGCGATAAAAATGAGAAGATTATCCACACATGTAAAATGTTTTCGTATGAATATGGAGTTAAATCATTAACAGCAGATTATTTTTATATTGATCCATTCGACCACTTTAACGTGAAATAAAATGTGTTACCTCTGTAATGTTAGAGAAATTAACAACGTGTGACTTACTGTTCTCTCGCCTTTATTTTTGAAACTTTACAAGATTTACTTAAAGTACACAGTTTGGTTATACGAACGTATTGTTACGTTATAAATTACTATAACCCAGTACTTGTACATAATTACCTGTAATTAGCAATAAAATACTGTAACTTAGTTTTCTGTAGTTTGTACGCTATCATGTTGTTTCTGTAGAACTCTTATAGAATATTTGTATAACACCACAAACATATTGGAACTTTATATTTTATGTAGGGTATATGATCGGGAATAATTGAACTATCAATAAGAATATTTTTTTGGAAGACCAGAGTCAATTATTGTGTAAGAGTTAAAACATTCAAGGTTAAACTATGTAGTAATGTATGACCCGGGAATTATTGTTGTTTGTGCAAAATATGGCGTTTAAACAGAATCTACCTTGGTGAACAATTCTTTTCTGACTGGCAAAATATTTCCTGGGGACTGTTCCGTTTGTAATTAAGAAATCTTGCACCATAATAATGATAATATAAAAAAAACATGAAGCTAACAAAAATTTTGTTCAACATTCTGTTTGTCAAATATTTTATAAATTTGTAGAAAAAAATTATATGTATATATATTTTAAAACTTAAAGGCCGCCATTAAACTATAATTAGCTTTATTATAAATAATACTACTTTCTGAGACAGAATTAGTAAATATTCACAGATTTGCCAGAGGTTTTCACACATTTCGGATTGAGCAGTTTCAAAAATTTAATCTGAGAAAACCACTGACATATGAGAGAATATTCATGAATTCTTATTTAGAGTGTACTAAACTATTTAATTTACATAGTAACTTCATACTTTATAATTATTTTGTTTGCTGGAACCTACACTGCAGTGTATCAGAATTAAAGAAGCCGGCCTCCCTAGTGTAGTCGTTTAGGCGCCGGACTACGGTTCGAGAGGTCCTGGGTTTGAATACCGGCTCGAAGATGGCTGTTGTTTGTTCCTTCATCTTAATTCACCCCCATCGGTTCTTAATACCTCTGTTTTAAAAGAACGTCAAACCCTCCCAATCACTCACTAAGTCAAACGGCATAAAAATGGAGACGTTTATAAACCCTCTAAAATAAACCTAAATAGAATTAAAGAAAATTCTTCTTGCCGCAATAAATTAAAGTTTTTAATGGCCTGGTGTAGAGCTGGATGCGGTATACTGACGGTTGTGTTTGCTCGTGTTTGCAGAGAGAATAGAATTTTCCTGGAGGTGAGAAGGAGAATAACCAGCCGCCAACATGGACGCGATCAAGAAGAAAATGCAGGCGATGAAGCTGGAGAAGGACAACGCCATGGACAAGGCAGACACCTGCGAGGGCCAGGCCAAGGATGCCAACCTCCGCGCTGACAAGGTGAAGTAATGACTACATTATTTTGTTCTTACAACACTGTTTACAAGCACCTCCTTCACCTACTGTCAATCCTTCCATGGCCGAGACAATGTTTCTATTACACTTCCTGGATGGAACATATTCAACAAATTAAGTACTTTCTTTGCCACAACATAATGTTCTTAAAATATGATTCACTGCAAAGTGAAGATATTTAACTTTCGATAAAGAAATATGGTCGTACAGCAAGGTAAATGTGGAAAACATATGTTTTGTCTTAAAAAAGTTTTCTTTGAAAATTATGTAAGTTTCTTTGCAGCAAATGTAATGAATTTTTCAACATAAACTTGTGTTAAAAATACCACAACTATCGTCACCACAAATATTTCAAACAAATTATCTTGACAAAAACACAATTTTTGTTACCATTGCCACAACATAAAAAAAATCTTTACAGCAAAGGTGTTAAGCAGTGTATCGCGTTTAAACAGACATATTGTTGTGACAACAAGTGTGTTTGCTGTAGATCATGAGACATAATTTAGCGCTGAAAGCATCAGTTTGGAACTGTATGTTTCTCGAAGTAAATTAACAATATTAATAGTAATAATAAACATCATCCCTGACGATAGCTTTCGCGAACTTTCTGAGCAAAAATCTTTCTTTAGTAACGTATTTCTGAAGAACAATCTGGGACGCCAAAATATGATACGTTAAAGGGCTTGACTCCTGTTTAAACTGTTTTTGTGATAATTATTTTTTAAAGCTTACAGGAGAACAGCTATCACATATCGTTGGGCAGTTTAGTTACAAATGACATTTGCTGTACTTGGTGATTTTTCCAAGACAAGAAATTATACGATTTTGACTAATAAGTTAGTAACGAACATTTTATTAGTTACTTAATTAGCTATAACTACAGTTATTACGGTTTAGAAAAAAGAAATATCCAATATGGTGAAAACCATTTTAAACAAATCTACCGCACATATTTTTGATATCTGTTCACATATAGGCTTAAATTTTACTGCAGAGAAACCCGTAGACACAGTTGTAACATGGCCTTGATTGCGATGCTACAATGAATCAGACTTGGTAAATGTTTGCCCATTAAGTTGCCGAGTATTACTATCATCTAGGTTTGAAATTTTGTAGATTTTCCATATTGACTCTCAAAAACACGTAGAGTTCAACTTGTGTATTTAAGTATACCTATATTTATCTATCAGACCTTAAATCAGCGAATGACCACTAGTAAAATCATTTAATATTAACCGGTTCCAATTCAAAGTGCAGGCATTTAAAAGAATAATCAGTGAAATTGTTATTCACTGATTTAATTTGATAAACTTCTCGTTCAGGAATCAATGGAAGAACCCTGGTAACCAACGAATGTTAACACATCACGGTTTAGAGTGTGGTAATTTAGTAAATTTAATTTAGAATGCTTTAGAATACTTTTTTCATTAGCAGGCTTTGGTTTATTCTTAACACTGACTACTGAAAGTCCACTGTATGTTCCTGCCTTCTGGCAGGGTCTCACTGTGTTTGAGAGAAAGCCGGGGTGAAGTTTGAGCCGGCTGCTCGACTAGCGAGACATGCCTGTCACCCGTCAGGACCGAAACAGGGATGAGGTTAGGGTGAGATATGTGTGGAGCAGCGACAGAACGAGAGAAACTGGTAAAATGGGAGCTGTTCGAGAAAATCCGCTGGCTATATGTGAAAAATCTTGGACCGAAACCGCCAGAGAATCGAACCCGGTTTGCCTAGGTGGAAAGCGAGAGGTCTCAATCACCGCGGCCCCTTAACACTAACAACTAAACTAGTAAATATATTTACGCTTTAGAATATTAAATTGGGAAACGTTACAATTAGTAAAGTAAAAATGAAACACGACCGTCCCTCATGCATTTGAGGTTTTGAGACTTTGAGGTTGGAGCTGTTATAGTTAGAGGCCAACTGTTAAGACGGTGTATCACTATTCGAGGTGAAATTACTGGTTTTATGTATTGTTAAGTAGTTTAGAAACACGTATTTCAAATACACCATTATCGTGCTCCAGTGAAATACGTTACTACGCTATAAACTCATAAATCCATAACGTCTGACGAATATTGATGACACAATTAGTAATGTATTATTTATTATTATTAAGATTTTATTGTATTTTCAGAGCCATCAGGTAATGCGTATGAAAATAATGGCAACTACAGAGTAAGAAGGTTTTGTTTACAATAAGGAAATATACTTCTTTGAAGATATTTAATACGCAATTAAGAAATACTGCCGTACAGCAAAGAATTTAGTGTCACTAAATATTTTATTTAAAATGTTTTCTTTGAAAATAATATATGTTTCTTTGTAACAAAGCTAATGATTTTTTTTTCAACGTACAGCTTGTGTTAAAAATACCACAACTAACTTCACCACAAAGATTTCTAATAAACTATCTGAACAGTAACACCATTTTTCTTATCCTTATTGTAACATTTAAACAAAACTTTTTTTGCGTAAAATTATTTTGCAGTGGCTCATAGCTAAATATATTTTGTCTTTCCAGCACCAAACCTTTTGTTGTGGCAAATAAAGTGTTTTTAGAGTGTAATGAGGTTTATTAATACGGTTAATTTTTTCTTGTAATTTCAGTGGAAATGTAGGTATGAATTATAAATGGTATATTCAAAACGCGGGTTGTGACACCACCTTACAGCAAGGTTGCCACCTTCGTAGAGTTATTTTAGTTTTTGGAGGTTCAGAATCTATGGCGCGATAAGGTCTACATTTGACGCATGCATTAGCGCCTTATCAGTCTCTCATAACCGCTGTGTTTCCTTTGCGCCTTTGAAAGTACGGGCATTTAATTGAATACATTGCTGGATTATTGGTAAAAAAAGTATGTATAGGAGTACTTTTTATAACTCCTTATTAGGTTCGTATCACTATAGGAAGTGAATTTTCATAAATAGCTGTGAGAAACAGCTAGTAGCTCTATACTCAATGAACCCTTTTTACATTAAAAAAATGTATAATTTTAAACATAGTTGCTTAATTTAAAGCACTTTGCGGTTATCACTAGCGACAATTATCTTAATTACTCTTAAAAAACTCAAACCGCCGAATGTTCAAATCGTGACTTTGTAGGTAGTAAATGTTAAATTCACGGGAGTGGGCCGATGGGGACCTTAATTGAATTGCCTTACACGAGATACACGATTCTGAATAACTCCACAGAATCAATCGTAGGCCAATTTAATCACTACTAACCTCTGCTGCGTAATTAATTAATTACTAGCGTCGATGAACTTTCAGAGGCTACGTTAATGAACTTTCTCCAAAGACACATTATCACAACAGGACGCAACATGTCTAAAACGATTTTACATTTCACCTGTTAAAATGGCGGTAGGTAAATTTAGAGAGCCAATATAGGAAGTTTAAAATTATGATCATGTAGGTCTGTCTGTTTGCTCATTTAAACCTCTGCTCTCCTTACAAGTCTCGCCTATTATAGAGTGTTACATGGTAATTCTTAGTGCGATTGCATGAACATATTTGTGGTTTTAAAAAGTAAATATATATTTAAATAATTCGCGCAAAATATTGTCGTTTTAAACAAATATACTTTTAACCGTACAGTTAATTGTTTATTGGTACTTTCTAAATAGCGCCTTTACTTATGTACTTTGAAACTCTTTGCGCTTTATGGCTTTATTTACCAGGTTTTTACCAAATCTTAAAATAATACAGCGTGTTTAACACATTTTTTTTTAGCAATAATTGAGTTGTGGCATTATACTGTGCTCGAAAACGATGTATTCATTGATCATCTATTTTCCTTATACGTAACACTCCAGCTTGACACATTACTGTCGGTAAAAAAGTGTTATTCTTCAGTTGTTTGGACTGAAGACTGTATATTTTTGTAGAAATTATAAACTACTTTACGTTAAAGTTAATTGTTAGGATATCCACACTAGGTCTTACCATTTTAAAATTTATTATTTTGATGGTTATATTTGTAATACTAACCGCATTTCGAGAAGTGCCACCGTTAAAACAATTAGGCAGTTTATTTTCCTTCCTGCTTAAAGACGTTGCTATTGAAGTTTCATTATAACTAGAGCGTGTAGAAAAACAACACTAAACTTGTTTTGTTTAGGCTTACATCAAAGAACAACTTTATTTGAGTATGTATACCTGAGGGTTAAGAAATCTCGGTTTTTTCCGTCCTTTTTTAAAGTTCAGGTCTTCAGGAAGGACACCTACGGCTATTAGGTTAGGGTGATGCTGGTAGTTCTCCATAGACTTCCGCAGGGATGAGAGTTAGGGGACAAACACAACACCTAGTCATGAACCTGGGGAGATAATACTAAGTTTCTCTTCCGCCAGCCGGGTATCAAACCCATGAACCTTGACCCATCGGCCTGGAACTCCAGTCACTGTGCCGAGTGGTCCGACTGTGCAACCCCGCCTTACATCAAACCATAACTTGGCAAACAGTCGATATCATCGGCGTTGCTAAATATTTTCTGAAAAAGACAGCGATAAATTTTTCTAGCTTTGTACGAAGGAAAATACTGTTTTTTTAAATTTTCTTACTGAAACTACAACTAGGATTTCCACACAGATCATTCAAATGGCAACATAACTTTTGTTACCAGTACTGTAAAATTAAAACAAAAACTTTATTTTGTGTGCAAACGTGCTATGTATTACTTCATGCTTTTTAAAGAAAAGCCACTTGTGTCCTCAGATCCTTGAAGATGTTGCTGACCTGAAGAAGAAGCTGACCCAGGTTGAAGCTGACCTCGTGGCGACCAAGAACAACCTGGAGCAGGCAAACAAGGACCTGGAAGAGAAGGAGAAGGCTCTGCAGAATGTGAGTGTTCTTAACTGCAATGATGTACTTTAACAGGAGTTTAGTCGTACAATATGAGCCATGCTCGTCTGTAACATGACCTCCATAATGCGTATCACCCTAGCAGGGTTCTATATAATTTTCAACATACACATTCAATCACTAAAATGTAGAAAAGTTGCTTATGCGTTACACGATGTATTCAGGCTGTTTCAAAATTGCATTTCTATTCTCCAGGAAAAAAAAAATTCTTCATGTCTAAATACTGATGTGTTTTGTAGAATTTACGTTAATAAGGCAATAACACTTTTGAGATCAAATTGAAAATAAGCCAGTAGAAGACCCTTTGATTATAATAAGACAAGTATTCTCGTGATTACTCCTGTTATGTAACTGGAGGTTTCTGCGACCTAGCAACGCAATTGCGTATGTGTAACAAAATACATAAGTTACGGGCGCGGTCTATCACAATTTTCATCAACATGTTTATGTTTTTTATTAGTACCAGATATTCTTTTTCTTATTTTAGACACAATATGTGACTAAATTTGGCTCTTATGAAATTTTATTATCACACATAGTTTTCGCGTAATGGCTTATTAAAGTCATATTTTGCATGTTTCCGTTTTAACGACCACTCGAAAACCAATTGATACATCAAACTGAGAAAAATCACAGTGGATAAAGACATTACAGGCTACAATGTCATGCTCATAAAAATTAAGAATAAAAATTACTTGTATTTTAAAAAAATTTCGCAACTGCAAATAAAAATTTTAAAAATTCAATAAATTTTTTAAAAATACAAATGATTTTTATTCTTCATTTCTAAGAGCATGACGTTGTAGCCTGTAATGTCTTCATCCACTGTGATTTTTTTTAGTTTGGTATATCAGGTAGTTTTCGTGCGGTCGTTAAAACGGAAACATGCAAAATATGACTTTAACAAGCCATTACGCGAAAACTATGAGAGATAAAAAATTTCATAAGAGCCAAATTTAGTTACATTTTGTGTCTAAAATAAGAAAAAAAATATCTGGTACAAATCAAATATAAAAATATGGTGATGAAAATTGCGGTAGACCGCTCCCTTAATAATACAGCCTCACTGCATACATCATTCCAAGGTCACATAACTTACATCTGTAGAAATAAATTACATCATGCCAACATGATTCCGTAAACGCTTAATTTCTTAACTACAGTTCGTAATACGTAACTTACAGTGCACAGCGCGCAGGCAGACTCACGTTGCTGGGGAATGCTAATATAGTGTGCTGCTAGCAGTTCGTCGTAAAGTGACCACTTTTGAAATACATTTTATCCATAGACACCACGATTTTTCGCGAAAAAAATTTTGCAACAGTTTGTTTCAATGCCTTATGTGCACATATGAAGCTTCGCTTCATGGTTATTGGCAGAATGTATTGTTGCACAGACGTGGCTCATTTGACTGTGCCAACAGGAACAAGGTTACTGCGACACCACACGTCTGTGATTTACGGGTAGAACCCTAGACGCTGAGAGTTAAAAAAAGCCAATCACTGACCATGAAGCACAGCTGCTTATGTACACATAAAGCATCGAAACAAACTGTTGCAGAATTCTATTCACGAAAAATCGTGGGCTCTAGTTAACTAGAACAATTATTAAAATACTATATTTAATTTAAACTCGGACATTAACTTTTGTGTACAACACATTCTATACTCTTATTCTGTTACTTACGTTGCTTTGTTCACATTTAAATGTGGCAGGAAACTAAACATTACTTGGAAGGAAGAAAGTAACACGTGTTTGAAAAGTGGTTACTTTATTCTGAACAACCTATACTACACGTTTCGCAGCGTCCGTTAACAGGTTGCGCTGCGGTGGCATTTTACAGGAACACGATTCAACTCGCGTGGCATGTACTGTATGTTACGTGTTACGAGCTGTAGCAAAGGCTCAAAGCGTTTATGAGCTTATGTACATGTAGCTAGCGACCGGCAGTCTTCGCGAAAAGATTTTTGTGCCAACTTAATTTTATGCCTTATGTGCACAGTTTATATTCTGCTTCGTGGTCAGTGATTAGATAACTCTCAGAGTCATGGTGTTCATCTCGCTAATCACAGATGCTTAGAGACGAAGTAATCTTGTTCTGATTGGCGTATTCAAATAAGTGACGCTTCTACATAAAGACACGCTGCCAATAACCGCTCAACAGAGCTGCAGATATGCAAACGTTTTCATTTGCATGCAATTAATTTTTTGAGTTTAGGCAACATAGTAATGCATTTAATGCATTGTCATAGAAATCTTTATCTGAATTCGTGAATGATTTCACGTAATGATTTGTAGCACAGTGTTTCTGTGATGGAAAATTTTATCTATCTAAGCTGCGGTATATATTTTTTGGATTCCTGCAATATGCTCTTCATATTTGCCAGAAATTATTTAGGTATATTTACGCAGATTAATGATTATAATTAAGCAATTTAATGGCGTTTGCCTACTATATGAGATGCAAGGGTCGTTGCTGTATGTCCGTCGAAATCGAAGAGAGAATGAGTTTTGCCCCATTTGGTTGTCTAATTTCCTGAAATGTACTCTCGCACGGGTTGTTAAACTTATTGACTTGAGGAATAAGGAACAAGGCGGAAATAAGGAACCATGTGCTATCCGACTTTTATTGTCATCGGTTCTGGCCCATATCAAAGGAAATGTTTGAAATTGCTTCTATCATGCCCAGTTGTTTCCATACAGGCCCTATTCTTTATACACATTTCTCCGCACGATTAATAAACTCTAGGTTACAGACGTACAACTTCATTTAAATGAATGTAAACATAATTTACAACACACACATTATGAACGTGTTTCTATGAGTATATTTTCACATTTCACTCCCGCCCAAAAAAATTAAGTGTAGGCATGGACATGCATAAAGTGGTTTTCCCAGACGTTGTCAGGTAGGCTACTAGCTATATATACTGACAGTAAAATTGAGCTGAAATTAGAACCTTCCTTTTTATAAGTTTATCGTCATTATGTTTCTTTTTTTAAATTTATTTTGTATTATCACATATGATTGAGAAATTTTGAACATTTTTCCACCCACACTTTACGTGCCCCATTCTAAAGGCTCCATATTTGATGAATTAAAAAATAAATAATTAAGAGTTAGTTGACGTATTCTTTTGCGATTTATAAATTTCCCGTCCAAATCCAAAACATTCTGAAAAATTCCCTATCCAAATGGATTTTTAGCGTGTTACTTTGTGAAGTTATTCGTGGGAAAAAAAAAAAAACAAAAAAAAAACAGCGTTCGTCGTTCTAAAGCGTATGATGGTCATTTTCCTCAAATTATGTCTACTCATTTTGTTGTATCTAACACATACAGTTAAACGAAATAAAATGTCAGAACATTTCTGTGTGTAAATCAATATATTGTTGATAATTTTGCTATACGAATGACACTACATAAAATAATTAAATAAGCTATGGAAATACGTTTCACACGTGAGCGTGAAGCCCAGTTACACCAAAAAATAACGGTAACACTGTTAATTACAAAATGTTACCAACAAATTCTAAGCTATGGTCACTATTTTATAGCAATGTAGATATCAAATATGTTATTGACATTGCCGAAAACACCACTATTACTAACAAAGTTGAAAGAATGATGAACTGAAGTTAATAACAATGTTGATGACAAAAATGTTAGCAAAATTGCTGATAACACAGCTAATAAAATTTTTTACAAACATATTATGAAGTAGACCGCCCTTGAATGGGTCGAAGAAATAATGTTATCAACCGTGTTGATGACAAAGTTATTAACATGTTTCTAGCATTCATAACTTCTGTTGCCAGCAATTGTTTTTAACAAAATGTTGGTAACAAATGTTATTATTTTTTATTAATTTTAACAAAAATAACAACAGTATGTTAGCAACAATGTTGATAACCTGATGTTAACAATTTTCAGGTATTATTACAACATTGTTGATAAATTTGCTGAAAAAACGTGTATTTAGCAATGTTATCGTTGGTGTAATCTAGAGTTAAAGCTGTGTGTAGTACATATCCAGGGAACTGATTCAAGTTCAGCCGACCTTTGCAAGCGCTGCTTGGTTTTTATTTTACTCTGTTACGTGTCCTATCGCTGTATGTGAAAATTAGCATGGCTTGAATATAAAAACTAGTATTCATTCATGAATTAAGTAATTCCGTAACTTTGTTAGAAACCAAGTTTAGTATTACAGTTGTACTGAGACGCAAATAAAAATAATAACTTATCATAATTTATAGCCAACAGCGACATAAGTCATTCAGTCACACGGGTGGACTGGAGTGTAGAGCCAGGATTTAAACGTTTAATTTAAATCCTCATCCGACTTAAATGAACGTAGTTAAAGCGACTGCCTTAATGAATCGTTAGTTAGGTTATGTAAAATGTTGGAACACCCTGGTCTAGGAATATAAGTGTGATTCATTTTGTAGAAATACATTTAAAGGGAATACAAATTAAAATCATTATGCTGCCAAATTATTTATAACACTTATACAATAAATATGCGTCTGGGTTTGTTTTGAGATGACATAATTTGTTCATTAGTTTGCTGCGTTGTGTACGCTGCTCAAGTTACAGTGAGAACGTTTAGAACTCTTGGTACTTTTGTCCTTTACCCAATTCGTATCTTTCCACAGCATATTAAATATGAAGATATAGGTATTAAACGCAGTGATTAAACTACGGAATACTCAAAAAGTTAACACCCGAGGCCAAAATGAATTATATTTCTTGGTTATTTTTCTAGACAAGACATTCCTCTAAAGTGCCTACTGCACCGCAAAGAGCCTACATAAAATAACGTATCTAAATAACGATGGGTTCACTCTGAAAAAAAATTGTTTGCAGGTGTACCACCGTGAGGCATAAGAGTGTTAAGAAATAGGTATGGTAAAATAGTTTCCTCTACATCGTTGAAAGCGTATCTATACATTTTTGGGAAACAGTCAAAAAGTACAGTGGTGTTATTATCAGAGACTTGTATAGAAACGATGTTGAATATTTACTCCATTTACTGTCTCTTAATGATCTGATATGTAAAGACGGACAATGCTTTGCATGAAAAGATTTCTGCATCAACTTGTTTCCGTGTTTTACGTAAACATCTGCAGTTTTGCTTTATTGTTATTAGCAGCGTGTCTTTGTGGGAGGACGTTTATCATTTGACTGTACCAATCAGAATAAAGCTACTTCGATACTTCACGTCTGTGATTTGTAGTAAAACTTCAAGACACGCAACCAGCCAAACACTGGCCATGGTACAGTGCTACATATGTGCACATAAAGCATTGAAACAACGAAGGTCCCTACTGCAGAGTGAAGGTATTGAGGACTGGCTTGGTTACAGGCGGAGAGCGAGATGGCAGCACTCAACAGGAAGGTACAGCTGATTGAGGAGGACCTGGAGAGGTCAGAGGAGAGATCCAACACCGCCCTCACCAAGCTGGCTGAGGCCTCGGAGGCCGCTGAGGAGGCCAAGCGGTGAGACTGCTTGCTGGTCTTCACTTGCACAAATACAATCAGTTACTTATTTTTAAAGCTATGTTCTATATTTTCCTTAAAATATATCGACACAAACACACACACACACACACATATAGCCTATATATATGGTGTAACGGATAAGTCAAACAAATGAAAATTTGTATTTTTTAGAAACGCCATTTCACAATGTGTAGCCAAATGAAACACTTATCAGTATAAACAATTTGTCTTTAGGTCTGGATAACACACATATGTATATGTGGCAACGCAGCTAAAGAACTAAAACCTAAAAGCAAAATACTGTCTCAAAACACGCTCAGAACAAGACCTGTAGTAGGCCTAATTGATTGAATGGTTAGTAATATACAAGCATAAAAATAAACAAATTTTATTAGGAATAAACACATTGATCATATACATTTCAAGAAAAAAGTTAGGTTTTAAAACTTGTTTTTATTTACTAACAAAACAGCCTATCTGAAGCAGACTTGCAAAAATTTGTTAGTTTTAATTTTGAAAAAGATATATAAATCTTAAATATCTTACTGGTAACATAGTGAAGAGCTTAGAACTCATACGCCTTGTTCACCTCTTGATAGTATATTAATTCGCGTGGTTGCGTGTAGTGAGATGTGGAACGAACGTAGGCACCTGCTTCCTACTATACAGTATCGAAATGACATACCTTAACTGAACATACCCTAAACTAACACATCCTAACCTAATATACCCTAATGGAACATGCCATAAACTAACATACCTCAATCTAATATACCCTAACCGAACGTGCCATAAACTAACATACATTAATCTAACATACCCTAAAACAGCATACCTTAATCGGGCATACCCTTAATTATCATACCCTAACCGAACATACCCCAAAATAATATAACCCTCCCTTACACACCCTTACCTAGTCTAAAATACCATAACATAACTTATACTATCTAACCTATCGTTACGTACCCTAACGTACTTTAAATCACTCCAACCTCCATTAACTTAATCTAACCCATCCTAACATATCCTAACATTTATACCCTAACCTAAATCACCATTATCCTAAAACGCTCGAACTTTGCCTACACAATCTAGTCTACACTATCTAAACAGCTCTTACATACCGTAATCTACTTTGAACTACCCTAAAATACCTAAACGTAATCAGCTTGGATTTATGGTTTTTCAAATTAATCACGGAATAATGATATAGTATTGAGTTTTGCACCTCGACAGGGCATAGATTTATGTTTAGTTCATTTAAGAATTCATACAAGATTGTGTCTGCTACTGTCGTAACCACTGAAGTCGCTCGCGTAATATAATTACTTAGGGGCCGCGGTGGCCGAATGGTCAGACTATTCGCCTCTTACCAAGACGACCCTGGTTCGATTCCCGGTGGGGTTGGTCTCCCGATTTTTGCTTGTGGGAATCGTACCGGACGATGTCGCTGGTCAGTGGGTTTTCTCGGGGATATCCTGTTTCCCCCGTCCTTTCATTCCGGCGCTGCTACACACTTGCCTCATGTCATTCCTCACCAGCGCTGAAGACCTCGATGTTAGGCGCTGACCAAAATCTCTCTCACTCAATATAATCACTTATTTATTGTCAGCTGTTCTGTGTTGCAAACTAACGAATGTACAGATGTTTCATAAATTTAAAATTCTGTGAATTTTTTATCTACGCCCTGTCGTCGTAAAATGTGGAGCATAACGTCCATTGACCCAGAGCTCGTCGAGAAATAACGGATGACTTTAAGGAGGCAGGAATCAATCCAATGCGACTCTTGACGAACTAGTTATCCGCTACTCATAAAGTGAATGAAAAAAAAAAATTGTTGGACGTTCTCCCTGCCATATTATTTAGTAGTAAACAGAAAATAATTTATTGATGACTACAGGATTTTGTATTGACAGTAAAATGTTTTCGTGGCGACCACAAGAAATATTTGGCAGGGTGAAAACCAGCAAAATATTTTACAGGCAGGGTGAAAACTATAATGCGACAAGTTAGTAATTGTCCATGCACAGTTTGTTCTGTTCTGCGTAGTTCCACCACCCTCCAACTTTCTCCCCTCTTGCCGCTCTGTCACTCCTGCGCGTAGGGGAGGAAGAACGTCATATTTCCTTCAAGGACAACTTACACGAACACACTGCACACTCTGCGCGAGGTGGCCGCATAATTACTCGCACTTATTAGATATTTATTTTTGTCGCGTTTGAAGTGCTATGGTGATTGTAACCTATATTAAGGATCGTTTGGTCGACGTAATAATAAAACGTTGTTTTAAATACAGCTATATAAATTATCAACTGCAATTGTTTAAATCATTACATATTCACAATCTCCATACTTAGTTTACTTATTTTAAAATATAATTATGTATTCTTGTTATATTCAACAGTAATAATAAGTCAGTAATAGTTGTAAAAAGGTGTCGTAAAGTGTTCAACCAATAAATGTAAAAAAAAAAAAAAAAAAAAGAAACAAACAAGCATGAAGGCCGCTGACAATAAAGTCGAGTCAAAACGTTGATTGTTGCTGAGGCACAATTCTCCTTAATAAGTTATATTAATCTGTCAAGCAAATAGAACATTTATTTGCATAGTCTACGCAAACTGGATAGTTAATGTAGAATGCTGTAAAATACCCAACAAAACAACGAGTAATTTGTATTTTAAATAAACATGGGGAACAAAAACCTTACCTATTCCGAGTCGAATTCCGAGTCAAAGCTATGTGTAGTATCTGTTCCACTTGAATCTTCATCAGATGACGATTGAAGACTTAGAATGTTCTTGTCAATTTCGATGTCCTTGATTCTATCACTCTTAAAATATTCAGCTTCATTACCTTTAACATGGTTGCAGCACTTTGTCCACTGTTCGATGGAATAAGAATCAAACAATATCTCACATAGTTTTCTTTTTTCCTCCAACGAAGTAGATATTTCCTCTGAAACTCTCCTCTTGATGTCTGCCCACACTAGCTCGTTCGGATTTAGATCTGGGTGGTACGGCGGCAAACGAATCACGTCATGACCATATTTTTTTAAAAGATTTCATCTACCTTGAAGATTTTTGGGGAGAAAACTGGACACCATTTTCCCTAAGCCACTCTGGAACATTATGATAACTGGCATTGTCTAACCCAATGCCACTGTGAGTTTTCAAATTTGGTATTAATTTTTGTTCTAGTCACAACGAAAAATGTGCATAGTTCGTATCATCGTGATAGTCACCGGATTTTTGTTTGGATTAAAAAATCAACAACGCATTCCGTACAAAGCCTTCTTCGCCACCAGCATGCAAGACTAGCAATCGTTGTCCTTTACCGATGGATTCTGTTACCCCCAGTTCAGTGCTTGATTACCAGCAAGAGCTTACACTATGAGTAGCATGTAAATATGTTTCATCAATGTATACGATATTCCGGTCTGCATTTCGGTACGCACGAATTTCTTGTAAATATTTCCCTCTCCATGCGGGAATTTCCGGTTTTTCGATCAGAGTGACATTTTTTCCATCGAAAACCGAGACGTTTCAACAATTTCCGCAAGTATTCTTTGCTACAGTTCAAAATACCATCGTTTCGTAAGGACTTTGTCAAGTTCTATAATGTCGGAATTTTTTTAACAGTACAAAATTAATGAATTTTTCTACGTACTGCACATTCCGAAAAGTCACCAACTTCAATTATTTTCTTGCGTTCTTTGTTTTTACCAGTGGGAATAGAAAATGATAAACTATTTTTACTTTTAACCTTACCTTCGGTAATAATGCTTTTGATAGTTGACTGACAAACGCCTGTTACCGCACTTGCCGACTCTATGACGTTATAATTTAATTTATATAAACGTTTCTGTTCTTTTAAAGGTGTAACAACGTTGTAAACTACTTCCCGAGCTTGTCCTCGTAATGGTGTACCGGCTGAAATGCGCGACTTAATTCCCGAAGTGGATGCCATAAGACAACATTGTTATCGTATCGTGTAAACCGACCTGCGAAGCCCTCTGTCGCGAGCGACCCGAGTGACGTGTCCATACAAGAGCGCGACAGACAGTGCACTGATCCCCTCTACTCCACCCCACCGCAAACCACGTGACTGCTGCCTGACCTTGGGGTCTGCGCAGGTCGAAAACAAAGTTGCCGTAACATATTTTACAGGCAGGGTGAAAACTAGTAAAATATTTTACAGGCAGGGTGAAAGTCAACAACATATTTTAGATCTGCCCCAAAACAATGTTCTCTGAGTACAACATGATTTAAGGCGTATAATAAATATATCCATGCAAAATTCACGTTACTATTAGGCAACATACTAAGATTCATTGACCTGTACATCATCAATGTGTTGACGCATGCCACAGGCTCTTAAGTATTGTCCTTTCAAGTATTGAACTGCTTTACATGCGATTGCTTACTCTTCCGTGGACATTTTAATTACAGGGCAAAAGCGTCCCCTGATGAAAACCCCGATATTGTAATTTTACGAAAAAAACATGAGGGAGTGAACAACAGCTAACAAGTTAACTTTGTAGTCAGATATATACAGGTCTCTAATAATAACTTTCTAAAGGCTGTTGTATGAAAGATAAAGGAACCAAATACAGTGAAGATCGGCTGAGACATGTGTGTATAAAGACTCTCTCTGTGCCCCTCTTCCTCTCATGCTGGCATTTGAACGCGTGTTCTTATATGGGCGAACTGCAAGAACCTGGTTGATGACAGTCCTTTAAACGATTAGGTCTCGGGTTCTAACCTAGAACCGTTCATAGGTGTGGGTGGATTTTAAAAACGTTTTTCACGCTTGTTTAGAATGCAATCAAGCTCCTCCCTCTCCTTGACTAAGGGCTACATTTATAAAATAAAAAATAATAATCTTTCAACGGATGACAGGAAGTGACTTTGAGACGTTTAGGGGCAAGACTATGAAAGGACAATTTAAAATGGCATCTTTTGTCATACAGCGTACGGTTATGAACGGTTACAAGCAAAAATTGCCTAAATGGTTAGGAACAGACTAGAAATCATTGACATGTACATACTAGAACACAATTTGCGATGTCACTATCACTCGGCCCTTATGTGATGTAATTAACATATTTAACTGCTTTCGTATACCTTATTTTGTTGTTTTATGTTTCGCGTATTTCCTTACGTTTTATTTTGTTGATTTATTTTAATTGTTCTTTTTTTTTTCTGTCGTCATGCTTGATACGACTGTATTCCATTCCGATTAAATTACTGTTGTTACTGTTAAATTTCACTTCTTTATTAATTTTTTTTTCGTGTTTTCTTTTCTGGATATGATTATATTCCTATCCGGGATTGTATGCACAGTATATTATGTTTGTTGATAACGGCTAACACTGGCTTTCCTATTATTTTATTATTTTTGCTTTTTGTTTTAATGTGGGGGTTTCTATGCTACTCGATAAAATTAGCTCGCAATGGGTGTAGCCGCTGTCCATAAAAACGGTTCAGTTCATAAAACTAACATGGGCGTCATTTCAAGTTTTTCTTGGGGAGGGGGGGATTTTTTTTTCGGCGACATTGACCTTGTTGTATCTTTTTTATTAATTAAGCATGTGGAAATTAAAACTTTAATAATAATACTTCAGCATAATGTGCTTATGTAATCATTATTTAAATAAATAAATACAAAAAATATATTTTATACACTTAAAATTCTAAACCCTGGGGAGGGGGAATATGCCCCCTCCCCTTGCCACCCTAAATGATGCCCTGAATACTAACCTACTGCAGGAATCGTTCAATAATTTATTATCGTAGATGTAATACATCGATTAAACTGTACCTTGAAATAGTTGCAAGTTTAAAAGCACGTATCAGTTAAGTTTAAGCCATTCTTCCAATACATCCATAGAAGTCGATGGAAAACCTATATTTATAACACTATCGACATTTTTGTTGTGTTTGGATAGCAAGAATTATTCAAACTATCTCTCACATCAATGCCTGACCTTACATTACGACGCACGCATGTCTCGCTAACGAAAAAAAAAAAATTTACAATTTTATTACCTGCTACGTTACAGTAATTTTACTTCTTACTGCACGTATTTATTATTGATTCGTGTGTGTGGTTATGTTTTTATAGTACGGTGAGCATATTACTTTCGTAATGAATAATTCCTTATCGTACTTTCACTTGGCCTCATGTACGGTAAAAAATCTTGCACTACAGTAGCATTAAGTACGTTTTAACCCCTTTGTCGCATTTATATCTAGCCTACCTTGACGTGAAGCGCAAAGTATGTTTTATAACGGGAAAGCTCCTAATCCGATTTTCACGGAAATTACTTCTTGCCACGAGGGAAATAATTGTTGAATTTTCCATGTGGCACGTTTCCTTTATCTTCAGTTCAGGACGAGCGAAAGTCGGTCCGTTTCCACGTCGTTGTGTTGCTGAGGATCTGTCACTTAAATGGCGGACCTAAGGCAGGGTCACACCCGGTGAGTTTAAATTTACATTTATAATTCTTAACCAGATTTTTTTGAAGTTACTAACAAAATACTATTACAGCGTTTTGACTCCGTATAAAACGCGTTCGGTATTATTCACTAATTTTTACATTCTCATTAATTGATGACTCTGAAAAGGCGAGAAAACATACAAAATTTGAAAATAATTTATGACTAATGCCGTCATCAATATTGGTCAGTTGTTATGGATTTATGCATTTACAGAAAGGCAGGGGCGGTTCTAGGAGGGCAGGAATGTTCTCCCTTTACCATTTAAAGCGTATTTTATTCTTAAATTCTACGATTTCTTTTAGTTGTACATTTAATTTTTTGTTTAGGAAACGTTTTAAGTAGCACCATTTTGCAACTTAAAATCCAAAATTTTCCGAAGGATCCGTGTACCCAAGTTTAATGACTTTACGTATTGGCAGGATCACTTTATGAGAATGTGAGACCCGGAGCAGGATAAATCTGAGGCTTTCATATTTTATTACATTCAGTGGTACCGTGTGCTTGTAGGGCGTCACACATTCCTGACATGTTAGCTGTGTTGTCATAGCTCTGACTTTGACAATCCTGAGTATCAATGTCGTCTTTATACATGCACTTTACATTTAACATATATATATATATATATATATATATATATATATATATATATATATATATTTCACTACTATAGGTCATTCGGGATAAAGCGAGCACTAAAAATGTAGTCTTTGAAAAATATCACTAGCCGTTACTGCATATAACTAAACATTAACTATAGTTGACTTACTGTTTGTATGGTTGGCAGCGAAATTACGCAATATAGTTCCGTGTAGTTTCCTATTTAAATACAACAATACAGAAATAAAATCAACCGAAATCGACATAATCGTATTATACTGTACATAATTAATAAATTTTTTTTATTAAACTGTATCTATTCATACTGACTGCAGAATTTTGTCTTACGTGCGCAAACTTCAAGTGATGTGTCCAGAGAGGTTGGACACGTCCTGTCGTTGTCTGTTACGAGCAGAAAGATAAGAATTAGTCTGAAAATAGAATTTAAGCAGAGCTCTTTTTAGTGCACACTCTATCCCGAACCGCCTATACCATCGTGGTTTAATGGGAACTTTAGAAAACCCCATTAATTTCAAACTATATTTTTTTTTTATATTTTTAATCCAAAAAGTGAGGCTCTCTAGAATAATGGACCTGGGACAAATCCCTCTTGAGCCCCCTTATAGACGCAACCCTGCGTACGGTTACGTCTACTTTTGAAGACAAGGCGTAGCCGTCTCCCCCTTCCAAAGAAAATAATCCCAGAGCTGAACCCGTCCCTATAGCAAGGTAATATATTTTACTAGAGCGCGATAATAGTAAATTGTAGTTGGTTCGTGATAAAGAAAGCATTTTGAAACCCTTGTTAATTGTTTTCTTTCAGCTAAATTATATAGACTATTCATAATAAAGTGAGCACTGCTAACATTTTTCTTTCAGCCATTTTGCAACCATCTTTAATATTTTTGACCTGGAAACTTCCATGGAACAAAAAAACAGTGCAAACGTTTCACCAATATTATATTCTCAAAATTTAACATACCTGGGCCAAGTAAAATATAGTTTTTGGATATTAAAACTTTTGGGGAGTGCTATAGTTTCCTGTCACTTTTTAATGTAAATAAAGTAATCTAAATAACAATCAACTCGTATAGATTGTGCCAAAATTAAAATTTAAGATTCTGAGGTTAGTACATAATAATATGTTTTAATTTTTTTCTAGCCAATATGATCTTTAAAATTGCTTACTTAATCACAAACCACCTTTAATTTTTTAATAATTGTTCCTATACAACTTAATAATACAAAAACAGTAATTGCAACTTGGTTTGTGATGCCCTGCCTTAACTGGGTATAAATCTTGAACGCGACTCAGATGGGGTTAATTAACTGGCGCCAAAGAGGGAGTTGCGAGGTGCGGGAGAGACAGGCTCGCTGGCGCACCAAGTTACTCGCAACTACGCAGCAGGCAGCAGGCCAGGTCTATAAATAACTCGTATTGGCTTCGACACTGTTCAGCCGGAGGCCTCGTAGGCTATCATGTTTCAACTCCATCGCCGGCGTCCGGCCCTCCCTGTTTCCATCAACTAGCTTCCCACGCTGCTTCACAGGTCGTCACTGAGAAACATTTTATTCTTGTAGGAATATTGTATGATACAGTATAAATTTATTGTTCAGCTGAGCATACAACAATAATATTTTTGAACTCGTCAATGTGTGGATACAAGCCGTCACTACTAACAGCAAAATAATATATATATATATATATGTATATATGTATATATGTATATATATATATATATATATATATATATATATATATATATATATATATATATCAAGCATTTGAAAGTGACTAAAACGTACAAAATGATTTCATCTGTTGAAATACTTGCAAGAAAAAACAAAAACGTGGTGTACATGCAAAGGTGGTAATTGATACATTGCAAAATATATAACTGTTGTGAGAGTTTCTTCAACGACAGCTACTCTCTACGCTACTTACTGTTAATCTATTACATGCGCGTATTGTGCAATATAACCCCCATATTATTATTAGTCCTTACGCTATATTTACATTTTTTTAGATGAAATACGTCCTTAGTTCTAACTGTGGTAATACAGACACAACAGAATTAAAAATAGAAGAAACTACTTATTATGTACAAGGGACTATGTTTTCTGTAGAGCACTCTTTATTAGAATTACTGAATATTTACGTATTGCCAGCGGTTTTCACTTTAAATTTGTTGACTTATTCCTATTTCGAGTAATGAGAGAAAACATTCTGCTGTAAGAAGGGTAAAATTGTAACGGCAACTATTTTAACTAGTATAGTACCTACAACATCCCACAAGAATACTTTCTCCTCAGAGAAGTAGAATATTTTATCCAATACGTCACGACGGTTTGTCCCCATACAGGAGATACCGTGAACTTGTACATTGTTGACAGTCCTGAATATTGGTTTCACATAGTTTTCCCAAATCACTACAGGCGAATGCTAGTTGGTATCTTAATAAGGGCCATACTAATTATTTTCCTGCCACTGATAGAGTAGTTAGGTCTGGCTCTAATAACCGTAATGTTGGCAAGACGTGAGACCTTGTCTACCAACCTATCTTCAGAGGGCGTGGACATTAAGGACATGGGCCCGATTTTTTCGGCTTTATTGAGACTTATGTCTTTAAAAAATTAAAAGACAGCGGATATCATAAACTTGCTCTGTAGCTTATTCAGAATATTACAACGTAAATATGAAATTATTAATATAATTTAAAATCTGAGACAAAAATTACGTATCACCAAGTATTAAAGACAAAATAACTCCTAGTACAAATTCAGTCAATAAATACGCACATAATCGCAAAATGTAATGTTTCTATTAAGGAACGCAGCCGATTATTCATCCCACCTTCAATTTATTAAATTAAGATGGATAATTTTAATACAAGAGGTAACACAGGCTCTTAAGAGGCCTCCCTACCTGCGCTTCAAACGCGTTGCAGCGAGTGAAGACTATTCCTTTTTTGTCGAAACTATTTAACGTGAATTATATTTGTATATCTACGAAAAGAATACACATTTCAAACTATGTCGCTATAGTTTTAAAAATTCGGCACGTTTATTAGAATCATCGTTTACAGACCTCTCTAAATGGCCAAAACTGGGTCAGCGGCACTCTTGCCATTCCTGCCTCACACACACAAACGCAGCCTATCTAGGGAGGGCACTTAAGGGTGTTAAAATGCGAAAAAATCATAATTTTATATCTTTATGAAATAGTATTAGTTTTGTAGACAACACTTGAGAGTACAGTTTCCTCTTACGAAATAATTTTAGCTTTCATAGTTTTCTCGTAACAGTGCGCCAAAGTCAAAATTTGCTAGTTCTTTTGCTATGCAAATAGTGAAAACTAACTGACCTACTTAAATAAAATAATTCACCGTGATATTACATCCCATGAACTATGCAATAAAGTATTTAAAAGACCGTGACGTAATATTTTGGAATTTTTAAAAATCGCAAATCTGTAAGAAAAAAGTTGAAAACTCAGCCATTTTTTAAATATAAAAAATTGCTCGTGGGATTGTTTAAAAACGTTTTATTACGTAGCCCGTGGCAATTTATTTCACTGTGAATTATTTCCCTTACGTAAGTCAAATGGTTTTTATTATTTGTGTGGCAGCAGAACATGCCAATTTTGACTTTGACGCATCGTTGTGAAAAAACTATGCGAGTTAAAATTGTTTCGTAAGAGAAAACTGTTCTCACAAGTATCGTCTAAAAACAAACACTATTTCATGTAATATAAAATTATGATTTTATCGCACTTGAACACCCTTAAGGGCGCCGGCTATCACGCTCTAAAAATGAGCTGCAGTGTGTTCGTAAATACGTTTCATGACACTATTTCACATGTACCCATTGTGTCAATGTACGAAGAGAAAGTACACTTCAAACGACAACGGAACGGCAGTTTCACAACATCTCGACAGTTAAGAAAATCATTTTGGCGCCCCTCAAAATGACTAAAAACTACTTCAACTTTTCATATCTGAAAAACTGTTCACGGGATTCGCGTGAAACTACTCTAGTAAACATGGAATGGAGTTAGTTTAAAACGTTTCACCAATAAAAATATAGAGTCACCACTCAAAGTGTCACGTGAGTGATCTACGATTCCACTGCACGCCGTTTCAGTGTCTTGCGTTAGAGGCGATACCGCACCAGATGAGCCGGTCAACATCGCCCTTGGCGCCGTGCCTCACTCCTAACTGCGACAAGGCGGGCGCCTTAAGAGTGCGTGGTGGATAAATGAACTCTGAAAATATCAATTGATTTCTACGCTTTTTTTGAAGACAATATGGATAAAATACTAAATGACAATCCTACATAATGGTATTTGCCAACTTTATAAGTAAAAATTTATCCATAATCACTAATTTGTTACGCGTGATCTATTGCGCCGCAGTTAAATGCACGAGGTTCCGGCGTCAGAGATTACGCCTCAGAAGTTCGTAACACTGGAAACAATTTTGTTTAAAATTTTGGCTAAAACTATTATCTAGGATTGCTATTGTTTAGCTTTCGCAAATTGTCTTCAAGAAACCTACAGTTATAGATTAATGCTTTTAGCGTTGAATTATGTACCGAGCCCTCTTGACAGAAATCTTATTACGTGCTGTTAATACGCCCTTCCCCTCCCGGTGGTTCGGAAAACGATCTCGTATTCACGCCCGACATAGCGGCGATGTTGGTCCTACTGTCGACACGTTCTCGCTCGGGAGCACGGTTGTAGAAGAACAGGTCTGGACACTCGCCTGGATATTTGAACGCCTTGTTGTTTGGCTGTAGTTCACCAAGTTACCGAGAATATTGTGTTTTATTGGCGCTGATGTTAGGGCGGTCGGACTAAACTCCGCCCACTTCCTTTCCGCTAAGATAAACAATTTATCAAAACGTATTTTTTATCAATTTATGAAATATTTTCTTTACTCACAAATTTAAGAAAAGGCTCCAGCAATCTTTATTTACATTATAAATTCAACAATGGAAAAAAGTGGACGGAGTTTGAGTCCGACCGCCCGGAAAACAGCGCCAAAAAGTACGGCATTCTCGGTAACTTGATGAACTACAGCCAAACAACAAGGGGGTCAAGCAAAATAAATTGTTAGATAGGCGAGTGTCCAGACCTGTTCTTCTACGACCGTGCTCGGGAGTTAAGATAACTATCTGGGAAACTGGGTTACGTCGAGGGGGAATTGATCTTGGTGCATTATCGTCTCTCCGCGCAAGCCACTCAGCTGGCGTGCTGTCTTTCACTGTTATTCTTTTTTCTATGGGACTTTAAGTAGTGACCACATTATTTTATTTATGGATAGCATAGCTCAAAATCTAACGCTTGATTTTTATAGTTGAAAACCCATTTTTGGCCATTTTGAGTGGCCCGGAAATGACGTTTATAATAAACATAAATTTTTAAAACTATAGCGACATCATTTGAAGTGTGAGTTCTTTTCGTAGGTACAAATGTAATGTGCGTTAAATAATTTCGTCAAAAAATAATAGCCGTAACTCGCTGCAACGTGTTGAAGCTCAGGCAGGGAAGCCCCTAAGTGCTAAGGTTGCCATACTCGTTGCGCATGGCTGACAGCACTTGGGCTTTGCACGTACAACACTTATCGCAGTTAAATAATGGAAGAAGGCTATTTTCACTTTAATTAAAAAAAGAAAACCCAAAACAGTTTAAATTATTCAAATAAAATTAATAACCAACACTAAAATACTGTATACATTATAATGTGGTCTTGTCTACCATTTAACCACAGAAATATTACAAACTGTACGGTACCTAAAACATTAAACATTAAAAAACACGAGATAGGAAAAATGCGATAAAGAAATAACAAACGCGCAAAAAGTACGCGTGTAGTAATTTTTCACTCATGCACACACATGCCTAGGCAAATACAAGCGTATTAAGTGTTGCAAAATTAAGTCGCAATTGTCAGAAGCATTCCTGTCGCGATACATGTTCTACTGTATAATATACGTAACAATATATTAATATAAATATGTTGAAGAATTAGTTGAACTTCACATGTTAAACAGTTATTCAAACAAAATGTTTATGTTTGCCTTGTACCTAATAAAATAATATCGAAAGTCACTCAGCATGAACAACTTTACGTGACTCACAGTAAACAGAGAGCTTGTGAAAGAAACTACTTTTTCTTCTGTTGTTTATTATTCCAGTTATATGGTAATTAACATTGACGTAGACGTAACGAATACGTTTAACGTGTTAGTAAGTGAAGCTGCGAAATTGTTACAAAAATAGGTAAGCAAGTTTTTACTTAAATTTTAACTCTTACGTGAATAAAAAGGGGCATAATCCATTTGAAACAAGATTAAAAGTAAAATTTTAACAAACCCAAATTACATTAAACTTATCATGCTAATACGATGCCAGTCTTAGCGTAAATATTTTGATGTGGCAGACGAAAGTGTTTGTATTAAAGTATGTGAAGTTACAGGGATGTGTTTTTGCTCGTTGAATCCAAAATAGTTTAATAAATAATGAGTTTGTAGTTTAAGAAATATAATTTTAGGGCGAAATAAATTAATGTTGTGCAGTATTAAAATTTTAGGAATATGAATAAGGCTAGAGATTAGAGAAATTTTCAAATTGTAAAATTATAGTCTGCGTGAGTTTGTTACGTTTTGCTATGAGGCGATATGAAAAAAGTGATCTGATATAGAATAATAAGTTAACGTCATCGCCATAAATATACCAACATTTCCATGGCGAACTTAGTACGTTTCACAACCGTTTTTTGGGTTTGTTGAATTGCATTACGGTGCGGACGTAATTATTAGAGACCTGAATATTTCGCGTTATTTCCTGACTGCAATATAGACTGCAAGCTGCTGTTCGCACTTTAGACGTCCTTCATTAGCATACGATGTCGGGACTTGGAGCGGGGAACGCTTATGGACAGCAAGTAGAGTTTTCGCTGTAGAGTGACCAATCGCATGTTAATAAGTCAGATACGTAAATTACATCATATAAGTAGAGACACGATTATTTCGCGTACTCATCTAGTAACAACCTTAACTTTTCAGTCCTATACACACACTGGCTTCAGTCGAATATTCAGTGGCTCCTAACCGTACACGCAGGTGCCACGTGAGTTCGCAACGATTTATTCCCTTATTTATTACTGGTTTGCAGTGTCAACTGTGTATCTGAACAATTGTCGTCCTATCAGAGTAATGACAGTGAAGTATACATAATTGAAGTTCAACCTGACCTAGAATCTATACGCGAAATACTCGTGCCTCTACACATATGTTCTGATGGTCAATGACATAACATAAATGTTCCATGCAGACCAATGAAGTCTAGTCTATTTCTAAATAACAACGCGAATTTGGCAAATTATGATACTCGAAAAATAAAATTAATATCTCCACTTATATATATCACCCTGGGAAAATTCTTACGGCTAAAAGTACCACTTCCTTCAGTTTCGAAAATGTTAGACGTTGTTTCCTCCGTTTCTAAAGCAGTGCTACACTAATCCAACCCACCGTCATATTTATGTCACACTACATATGCAACGTATAACAAAGTTATACCTAGGCAAACTATGCAGCATGCTAAGAGCTTCAACTCTGGAGGGATCTAAGTGGGGATCGTACACATCCGAGAACGAAGGACACGGAAAATGATTTGCTTACGTTCGTTTTATTGGTTCTTATACACTCAAAATCTTGGAAACCCAGTCATCAAAGAAATTTCTTGTTAAAGTATAAGTGTTTCTTGTAAAATAGAGTTTGAAATATTACATTATATAGTCTCGCATTCGTATTGGTAATAAAGAAAAATGAAATTTGAAATATTGGTTTTATGCTTACCGTGAGAATAAACTTATTTATTAAATAACTGCCTAGTGAACAATCCTTGCGTAAAATTATTTTGTAAAAAAGTACTTATCAATAAGAGTTAGAATTTGTGTCCTTACGTTTAGTGACCGCACAACTTATCCCTAGACAACCTTGACCTACATACTACAATTTTCTCTTGTTTATTTTAATGTATGTACTGTACAAGCCAATAATTTAACACGCCTAATTTTGTAACACGTAATTTGATATAGATATTCACATTAGGCAAAAATTCACACGCCAAAGGCTGTAATTTGCACATAACTATGTAATTTTTTTTTTATCAAAGCCGCGATGTTGGTTGACTACAAAGATTTTGTTACGTTTTCTTGCACTGAATAACTCTGTAAACAATTAATTTTGGAAGAAAAAATTTTTTAGCGTTACAAATGTCTGTAAAATCGCAAAGATGTTCCTCGTAATTCTTACAAGAAATTAGAGCGCATTTAATATTTATAAGCCCAAAGACGTACATTTTTTTAAGTTCTAAAACTTCATGTAAATTATAATATAAGTGCAGTAATTTTATGTTTTGCAAAATTTTACTAACATTGTGTCCTGATTCTGTTGACTACCTTGGAGTCCTGGTAATGTATGTCGGATCTTCTTGTGAAATACACAGAGACCCAGAAATAAAGCGGGTTCAACGACCAGCCACAGTGTAAACAATGTCTTCAGCTACTTGTACATTGGCTACTGCTCCAGTGATTGGCCAGATGTGACAAGTTAGCGCGGCAGTCTGTGAGTGTTTTCATGCAGGTCAGCTATTGGTTCACAGTCCTCAAGGAAGAGTTTCAGCAGCAGCGAATACAATCACGAAAGTAATTAAAGTGTACTGGAATTTTGAAACCCAATGCATTTTTAAATGCATCCGCAAAATGTCCGAGTCCCTAGTAATATGTAATTAGGACCGCTTAACACTCGCCGCTTATATAACTGGTCATTAATAGGCTAATTGGAACGCTACTCAGCGATCACAGTAGATGAACTTAACTAATCGCTTATCAGTAGGGCCCGGTAGTTTTCGCGAAAAGATTTTTGCAACACTTTATTTCAGTGCCTTACGTGCGCACCTGCATCTCTGCTATATGTGGTCAGTGATTAAACCCGCAAATCACAGACATGATATGTGGCACTTGTCCGTGTAGTCTACTGATTGGCACAGTCAAATGAATAACGGCTCTGCACAAAATACTCTGTCAATAGCAACGAAGTTGAGCTGTAGGTGCGCACGTAAGACACTGAAACAAAGTGGGGCAAAATCTTTTCACGAAAACTACCGGGCCCTACTTATCAGTTAGGTTACTAGTAGAAATAATGGCGTAGGCATTTAAACATAATGTCATACTTAGAGATGATGGTATATCGCGAAAATGTTTTGTGCCAACATAGCCTTGAAAACACTGACACAACGTAGCTGTCTATAGACCAATAACGTGCATCAAATATTAAAATAGCGGTATTCTTATTGGCTTAGTCAAATAGGGCAGTAGCTTCGCGTACAAGGAAAAGCCAGTAATCTTTTGATAAGCTGAACGTACGTTGAA